>JAEIIO010064223.1:0-12015 GCA_018874655.1 Drosophila diplacantha | reverse complement strand
TGTTTGGATTACCAAAATTACGTTAAAGTTAGTTAGTCATATATATCAGGGCTTGTAAAGGGATGGGATATACTTTCTTGGTTTCTATATGAATTTTGTTTTTAATGTATTTTATGAACATAGTAACAGTTTATAATTATAATCCACGATAGCGTTCCCTCTCGTTGTTTACTTTTCTATTTAGGAAAACTTACTTTTTATCAGCATTAAATCGGATTTATTTATATGATTTTACGTTTTGCGCAATAGGGAAAGCACAGTCTTCACTTCGGGCACCTATGGCTGTTTTTCTGGCTCAGTTAATTTTGGATGAACATTAAATCGACCCATTAAAGAAGTTAATTTTGGCGGCGCCCCCGTAACAGCAGAGTCATAACTCTGACGCTTTTCCATACCTAAAACTCACTATCCCATATGAAGAGTGACATTTGCTGTTCTTGAACTCTCCTCACGGGTGCTATTTTTCATCACCCGAACCGAAGCGATGGTCCTGCCCATGCTTGTCCTGTGCAGCTCGGACGGATGCTTGCTGCTGGACCATGGCTCGAAGTTGAAATGGAATCCATCTAAATCCTGACAGTTGACACTGGGATTCCCCTCCTCGCGCAGGCGTTGCATGACATGCTCTCGCACCTGCTTTATCCCATCCGAATTGCGGCAAATAATGGCAGCCAGACTGGTCTTGTAAATCTCTGCCAGTTGAGCTGCAGCAGAACAAATTTGGGAAGAATTAATCTTTGCCTTGACCTATAATGGAGCTATATGACACCACAAGGCACTGGAACTGTAAAAAGCCCACCTTTGGTGAATCTCTGTGGTCCCATTTTCCGCTCATACCAATGGGAGTCACCCAGCTTGATGCGTAGGAACTGATCGGACACCATGCAACTCAGCAGCGGGCCAAAGATAGCTCCCTCCATCGGAGGCTCACTGAGCGCTCCCGTGTAGACATCTACATCTTGCGGAGAACTAAGATAAATGAACTAGATTAGCTGGAGTTCAATGGAAATCAGGCTCACCTACTCGTATATCTGCCTTATTGATTTTAAGGTATCATTGTCCACGGCCAGGGCCATCTGTTCCCACGTGTCCACCGCTGGCAGGCGACAGTGACGACGGAAAACCGGATACGACGGAATCCCATGATCCCGCCCCCTTTGAATGTTCAAGGATACCAGATCCAGTCCGCAGAGGGGCAGTTTATCCTCAACGGTGCCTTCGAACAGCTTTTGGGTAATCTCCAGCGAGAAAAAGCGATCCACCTGCATCACCGGCGTATTGGCTGCTGTCATCAAAGCATGATCAATGCCGTGTGCCGCCCACAGGGAAAACGGATTGAAGAGCATCTTGTGTAGCTCCACCGCTTCCGGACTGCTATTGCCCCGCGAGATGTTGAACAACCCGGGCAGAAGGGTGTGGGCAAACCGAAAGGCGGCCGAAGCGAAGCAATTAGCAATGCTCGGATCCACCTCTGGGTCATAGGTGTCCGGAGCACTTAGGTTGTGCTTAGCCGGCAGCAGACCCTTCGCCTCGCTGAGGTTGCGCCCCAGCAGCACCGGGAGAAACTCGTTGTAGGTGATGTGTGCCATTTGAGCACCTAGGATTTTACGTGCCTCCTGGTACAGGCGCTCGTCCTCCCAGTGGGGATTCTGCTCCTGCAACTGCCCGGCCAGGTAGTTGTGGTGCCTGGCCCAAAGCAGATGCATGGAGGTAAGCAGCAGGTTCTCGTTAGCCCGGTCATCACCAGACTCGAAGCAGTACTTTCCTTGGCGCGTCATCTGTACCCGGTTGCAGCCATCCGTCGGATTCGAGGAGATGGGCAGCAGCTCCCGGCCATCATCCGTGAGATACATTCGCAGCGTGCCGTTGATGAAGCTGCGTAGTTGATTCTGTCGCTGCTCCAGGTTACCGTAGACCACGGAAGCATCCAAATAGGCCGTAGCCTGATTCAGCTGCATTCGAGGACCAAATCTTCCCGTGGGCGCTGGGGCAGATCTTACGAAGTTCATGCAAGTCAGGTTGTACTGCTGGTAATAGGGATCGTCGGGCAGGATCTCCACCGGAAAGCACTCCGGATGCTGCTCGCGGGTGGCGGGCACACAGCAGTCGATGGACTCGCCCTCCTGCGACGTGGTCAGCGAGGTGGCCGTGATATCGTGGTCCATGAACTGACCAAACACCGCCAGCATCACGGTAAAGTTCGAGTCCGTCTCATAGCTGGAGCGATGGATCTTTAAGGAGACCTGGCGAGCCGGCGGCAGGCGTCCGTGGTGGCTAGCCCTTGGAGCGGCAATGCCATCAGCATAGTCCGGAGACACCATGCGGCGGTAGGGAACCATGGAGGCTCCGTATGTCCGTGGGTGCTCCTTGTTATTGCACACCCCTGTGGATCGCCTGTAGCGGGCATTGAAGTCGCAGTCCAATCGCAGAACAGTCGGATCGGGCAGGACGATCCGGGGTCCCCAACCAATATTGCTGCGACCCGGCTGCTTCGTGTAGTTCAGCCTCCTAGCTATGTCCATGGTGGCCTGGTTCTCTACGTAGCCACGACGTGCCAGTTTTCGTGCTTCCGGGTTGGTGCTCAGGGAGCGATAGTGCCGGAACGCAGGCGTATTCACCTCGTTCGGCTGCAGGCCCTCCTCTAAAATTTCCCGATCGCCCAACGCCTTGATCCCAGCACTCACCGCCTGCGCGCCTTCATTGTGATCCAGTGCAGCTTGTTTCAGAGCCCAATCCGCCGACGGCTCGTCTGGCAGCGGTCTGTTGAGTGGCACATCGATTTCCGATCTATTTACCACAAAAAAGAAGCTGGGACCACCGTCGGCGCCGCCAAGGGAATCGTTGAAGACCAGGGCCAAGCAAAGAGCGGCAATTACAATGACTCTGCAGCAGGAAAGTGAAATCAATTTGTGGTTAGCAATTTGCGGTTAAGCGACGACTAAACGATTGCAATCGGCCAACAGAGGAGGGTATTAAATGACACAGGTAGTGGAGGATAGCGCCTAAAGATTTCCCAGGCCTTAAAATTTCTCTTTCGAAGACAATAGCACCAAAAAGGAGGAGAAGCCTTTCGAGTGCTTTCATTGGAAAGTCAAACTGCTAAGAACAGAGTTAGCCACAATATCACTGCGAAGTCACCCTAAGAACACAAACAATTTGGTTTTGCCATCTCAAAAGAAAGAGTCAAGCCATATTTGCTACCTCTATAATACAATTTCACTGGTCACTGAACGAGAGCGACGATAGTCTGGTACGAATTTTCGGAGCCTCCGAAACCTCATGATGTAAAGAGTATAGGGAGCTTAAGGCGCCACTGTATGCACACTGCCACCTTATAAGTTCACAAAAACTATAGCAGCAGCAAATACAAACTAATTGACCACTAACATAAAAGTGATGCCTATGCAGCATTGAAACTGCCGCATCTTGTTGCGACGCGACCGCGGGTTGACGCCACCGGGAAAAACGTGTTCAGGTCCTTGATACGGCGGCAGGAGCACGTAACCGGAGCCGCCGGCAGCGGTGAGCGGCGTTGTTTCGTCAGTCATGATCAAAGTTAAACTGATGCGCAGTGCCAGCTAATGCATCTAGCAGAGCTTCGTGCCAGGGCGACTCTAGAGTTGCGTCGGCACTTAGTGGGCTTCCGACACTCCGCTGGTCGCCACACTTCAGATACTTTCGCCTCTGACACAGCAACTTGGCTTATAATATAATATAATGCCAGGCAGCAACAAGCAACAAAGTTGGCAACTGTCTACCGGCCAAGAACACTAGCCATCATCTTGAACTCTTCTTAACGTAAGCTTTAATAAATGACAAATGCGGGCAATGCGATTAGAGTTCCTTATCACCAGGCTGCTTGAACATGTCGGCCACATACTCGTAGGTCAGTTTGAGCAGATACTGGAATGGTTTCTGCTGCGGCAGGTCGCCCAGCTCCGAGCTCTCTAGGAAGTCCTCCAGGGGCGGCAGACAGTTTTCAGCCTCCTGGCCCATCAGCTGCGAGATTTCGACGATCTTGAAAAAGAGCAACTTGTGCATGTAGTCCACTCCGTTGTTGGCATCATAGTCCGTCCAGTTGTCGCGTTTTATGGCAGCACACCAGATCTTGTGCGCCATATCGTAGGGGTGTTCAATGTAGTTTAAAAGTTCGAGAGCCTTGCGGAACTCTAACTCCGTGGCTGTATCATTTTCCTCGGCTATAAACAGCTGTGGATAATCGACCCTTGACATTACTTTGTTATTTACTCAAGCCTGGACAGCACTTACGTTGATAATTTCATCTGCCTTGAGCACTTTCTGATCCACAGTATCGAAGCCAAAGTGTTGCAATACGTCTTGGCCCAAATCAGCCTGATATTCGATCAGGTCCAAATCTACATCGATCTTATCCACCTGGGCCGTCAAATCCGAATCGGGTGCCGCCAAGGCAGCCAGCTTAGCCAGCGACAGCATGGACTTTTTGCGCGCCACAAATTCCACTTCACATTGGGCCAGTTCGTACAGCATCTTGGCCGCCCGCTCAAAGTCGCCGTTAAATATCAGCTGAATCCAGCCCAAGGACGGATGGTCGCGCATGAACTGCGCCAGCGCCGTTGGGTTGTTCTTGAAGCGATCGAAGACCTCACCATGGCGATTCTGGCGCAGATGCCAGTTAATGGCAAATTGCGAGAAGTTGTATTCCTCATACTTGCGCGTGTAATCATCTAAGCGATCATTGTCCTGGGTCTCATCGCATATTATCACCAGGCTCGGGAAGTCAAGGTACTTTTCTGCCAGCTTAGCAGCATACTCGTATTGACGATCCTTGACTGTTAGTGAAATAAAGGACTTAAAGTGTATTTACATTAAAGGCATTATTTACTCACTCAGTACTGCAATGAGTTCACGTCGCTGAGCCTCAAACTGCTGCTGCAGGACGTTGAACTTCTCCGTGTCTCGAACGCTCTCCAGGTAATTCTTTCGCCCGTCCAGCACGAGATCGACTAGCTCGAAGATCTGGCGGTACAGCTGGTGCTTCAGCTCAGTCTCGTTGACGCAGGGGCCACCATAGCGTACACTTATGTCAATCAGGCGGGTCAATGTGTCCCGGACTCCGGCAACGCCCGACATGGCCGTCCATGGCAAGTTCTCATGGGTGGCCAACCTGTCACTGTGCAGTCTAAAGCTGTTGGCGTGCTGCTCCCGATGCCTGAGCACCTCACTGAGCGTGTCCAGGACAATGGAGTTAATGTCGTTGATAAAGTGGGCCACCGATAAGGTCGTTTGGCTCTGTGCGGCAATTCTATCGTCGGCTATGTCAGCAAGGGCCTCAAACACGTTCTGAAATTTGCTTAGCTTTACATAGAATATATCCTGGTTGGTCAGACTGCCCTGAGGCTTATCCTCCCATCCGGCGACTGTGGCATCAATGGCCTCCTCAATCAGATTGGGCAGTTTGGTCTGCAGAGAACGTAGAGCCAGGGCAGCCACTATCTTCTCGCTTAAATCGGATAGTATGAAACTCGTTGGCTTCAGCACGTTGCTGCCACAAGGAATGGCATTGAGCTGTAAGCCATAATATATTAATATTGAAAGACTGAAATCAAGCACATGTAATCTCACCTTCTCCCAAACGCCACTGGAATGCAAAAATGCTATGAAATGCTGAAAGGCAATGATTTTGTCTCTCAGCTGGTTTATAATCTGCATGGATCGCGAGCTGCCAAGGGCATGATGATGGACGTCTTGATCTCCCATTACCTCCTCCCAACGCGGATCCGATATGGGAAGATCCTCGGCCAGATCTTCGGCGATGGTGATCACAATCCTATCCAACTTGAGCGCATCCACGGGCGCCCCATTGGGGTCGGGATCAAATACGCTGCGCATCAGCTCACCAACAATGCTCTTAACCATGTTGTTGTTGCGCTTAAGGTGGTACAGGAATGCCGCCTTCAGGTGGCCCACCTCATCGTTCAGTTCGTTGTACATATCCTCGGGATCCAGCTCGAACATGTGCAGATTATTGGTGCTGCCCGATAGAGCAGAATGGTCGGGAACATTGAAGCTGGCACTAAACGAAGCGGGGGCGAACAGATCGGGGGTGTTGCAGGTGCTCATGTTCAGCAGTTCAGTACCGTCGAAATCGCCCGGCGTGATGGAAACCAGTCCGTGGGTGCGGCTAAAGAACAGCGGCAGGTGACTGCAAATGGCTGCACTCAAAATGCGGTCGTCGTGCATGTGGAACTCAATCTTCTCGGCTTCCAGTTCCGCCGAAGGCCCACCCTCATGGGACAAGTGAAGCGGGTATACCACCTTCGGCGTGTACAGATAGATGTGACTGCTTCCGACCACAAAGCGCAGACTGAGGCAGTCCTCCTCGGTCTTGGAGCTAAAGAACTTGTTAAACTTAAGCGGAGTGAAGGACTCCAGAAACATACTCTCAGGCTGGGCACTGACAGTCGCTGGGAAATATGAACATACATATTTAGTTATCGCTTTTTGAAACCTTTAACCTTAAACTAATTCTTACCGAGAGCATAGCACATTTGTGGAGCGTGGACAGAGTTCACAGCCCCGGCTAGAATGTAGCCCTTGCTCTTGACCATTTGAAAGTCCAGCAGGTGCAGCTCGATCTCTACATTGTCAGCGGGCAGACGGATATTCCAGAACTTGGTTTTGAACTCCTCGCGAATTCGGCGCACCACTTCGGCGTCTTCGTAGATTAGCTGCTCGGCACTTCCCTTGTTGGACAGACTCCATCGCTGGACGGCGCGATCCGAGAGCAGGGCTACAATTGTTTCCCCACTTTCGGAATTGCTTTCGCAGCACATGCCCACCAAACTCTGACGAAAACAAGCTTTAATTCTCCTCTTTGCTTAAATAGACGCACACTCACCTGGTCCTTGTCGCCGCCCGGGTTCATGCCAATTAAAATGGAGGCAAACTTTTTTCCAAAGCCACCAAGGAAGCTGGTGGCCGGCTTGATGGTCTTGTGATGAAGTGTGTAGCGTCCATTGGTGAGGCCCACCTTGAGAAACACCAGATTACATGTAGAGGTCACGGCCAAGTAGCCATTCTGACTAGGCAGATTAAGCAACTGGACAAACTCTTGTCCGGTCAATATCGAGAGATCGACAGAATTCCCGTCATGGGCAATGGATGACCAGTAGCGCACGTCTCCGGTGGCGGAAACGGATATGCAGGACGCCATTTGCTGGCCAGCAGTGTGGAATACGCTAATCAACTCACTCTTGTGCCCCAGATCACTGTAGGGTAGGGTCAACTCGCGGCTCTGGGCCAAGCCCCCAGCCCGCCTTTGCGTCAGACCAGTTCGCGGTGGCGAGTTGGACTTGCCCTGGTCTTTGTACTGCCAGATTAGAAGACGCCGGCCTTGGACAACCTAAAAGGGTGCGAGAGCAGAAGCTTTAGTTTGTATCTCAGTCCAAGTTTTAATGATTTTACCCAAGCCCAACCATTCTGGGCCACTTTGGCAGTTATTGTGGCCGCTCCAGATCCGGGGAAAGTCAGGGCCTCGTTCACCGCCACGGGCAGCGGGCAACCGAAGCTCTCCACCACATTGTAGTCTGAGCGTATACCGGGAATGGACTGCGTGGAGCGCACCGACAAGCACAGCCGGCTACAATGTAATAAAATAAAGAGATTAATGTAATGTAAATGAGCTTAGAAACCCATAAATACCTGTTACTCAGTGCGGTCTTCTTGAGGCTTCCGTGCAGATGTGCGCTGCTGGCGTTGCCGCCAAAAAAAGATTTGGGCGTGCTGTCCGCCGCATTCGGCGACATGGCGTAAATCCGCGGTCCCGGAGAAGACTCGCGCGATACGCCGTACAGATGCTTCTGTAAGTCCCTGTCCATTTTACCTATAATTTCTTGTAATTACTTATAAACAAAATTTTTGGATGGCGCCGGCATATGGTCCAGTCGATAGCAATGACACTATATCGATTGAACAAAGTATTTTTAGCCGTTGTTATCGATGCTAGTCACTGCGATAAATGATCATGAACTGAATAGAACGATTGAGATAATTGATAATTGTCGTATTTGTTATATTTATCCGATTAAAAATCAATACATGTTATATTATTTCTCTTTTTCTTATTTCGATATTATATATCCGTTAATTTGAATAGTTACCTATCGCGTGTCTCTAATAAAGTCCGATTTGTCATCTCTAAGCGTAATCTGCCCGAGAACTTCATAGATTTTCGTAAACAAAACGCCATTTCTCCGAATAGATGGCCACCTGGACGCAAAATGAGCCGACAGGTGTCACCAAGCGCAGGCGTTGGAATCTGGAAGGTAAGCCCCAAAGCCAAGAACATTAAAAATGTTAAGAACATGGAAAACTTGTCCCTAGCAGATCGCGCCTCCCTGAACAAACTAAAGCACCACATCGCAGAGGAGGGCTGTCCACAAGTGCAGTACGATCTGGCCAAGGAGCTGCTGCAGAATGCCATTGGTGAGTGGAAGTGGCTTTTGTAAGCTATTTGGGAAACTAAAGACTTCATGGACTTTGCAGAACCAAATCTTGCCAGGGGCAATCAGAACCAGAAGGCTGTCAACTGGCTGGTGAGTGCTGCCCATAATGGACACGAGGATGCTGCCAAGCTGCTCCGTCAGTGCTACGATGAAGGCAGTGGCATCACAGCGGAGAACGCGGACGAGGTGCGACGCTGCCTGGCCATGACGCCGGGCGAGCGGGCGGCGAGAAAAGCAGCCCGGGAGCTCTTTGCCTGTCTGTCAAATGGCAACGAGCACATCACGCCCAAGCAGCTGGAACGCAAGATGCGGCGCATCTACAACCTGCAACGCAAGCGCCGTCGACGCGACGATGATCGATCGTCGTCGAGCAGCGAAGGAGAGCAAGAACAGGAGTCAGAGTGTGAACCTCTCGAAGACATCCCAACAAGTGGAGTGGCCAACGTGGAGCGACGCCGCTTCATCACCGAAGCCAACTTGGTGTCAGCTGCCTCGAACTACAGTGCCGGCCGGATGCCGAGCGTGAACGAAGCCCTCACATTGTCCGTGCCGGACCCAAGGAGCCTGGACCACGTGCCCTGCTTCTACCGTATGATCTTTCACCCGCTCGTCTTTTTCACCCTATTTTACCACAGACTGCTCAACCTCATTGTGTCAATACCCGTCGTTATCCCGCTAAGTGTGCGCTGCAGTGTCCTCGTGGCGCTTTCCTGGTGGAGCACCCGCCACACGCTGGCCTTGGGCAGCTATTACCTTAGTCTTGGCGTCATGATCTGGGCCACGTGCAAGATGCTAAAAACCAAGCAGCAGTTCGTGGACTTCCGGATCTGGTCGGGACTGTTTCTCAGATATGGTGACAACAACATCGAGGCGGACATCGCCGAGCAGAGATTCCTGCGCAACAACATGAAGCCGTACCTGTACTACTTCTGTGCCTTCATCTGTAACCTAATAGTGTATCCGCTGGTTACCGACGCCTGGTTACCGCACTCGGAACTGACCATTGTTTCGGGAGCCCTGACCTTCCTCACCATGGGCGTCTCCATGTACGCGTCGTCCCACCTGTTCCCGGACTGGCTGGTGATCGTCTCCTTTGCCGTAAATGTGCTGGCCAAGTATCCGTACGAGATGGACGAAGTAGTCTCTTCCCGCTGGCGCTTCCTTGACCTGCGCGTGCCCACCTTCTCCTCATTCGTCATCGGGAATGGAATCGAGTTCTGCCTAAATTGCCGCACCGCCTTGTACCTCTTCATCCCCTTGCTGCTGGTGATGATGGCCAAGCGATCACGCTGGCACGGCGTCTACACATACCTAATACCGCACTGCGTCACGCTCAGCTGGCTACAGGTGTGCATTGCCACCTCGCAGAGCGCCACCATGTTTGGAGTGGTGCGGGCAGCGCTTGGCCTGGCCGGTATCGTCCTGTTCCTGCCGCTATTCGGGATTGTGGCACTCCTGGTGCCCGTCTTCATGGCCATCGACAGCTTAGGCCTGGCCAGTGAACAGCTGCGATGGGGCAGCACAGCAATCGCCTGTGGACTGGTAGTGGTGCTATCCTGCGTACTGGCCCTCAATCGAGCCACACAGAAGTACATAACGATGTTGCAGATTATTATGGCCATTACCACTGCCTGCTTGCTGGTCTTTCCCTACATGACTTCCAGCTTCAAGGACACGCCCCGGTTCAATGCCATGCCCAGGGTGGGTTTGCATGCCCTCTCTGAGACTGACGCGCTGCATTGGGATCGCTTCCATTCGCTGTGTGCCCAGCCGGTTCAGCAGCAGCCGAACAAGATCAAGGCCCAGCTGCGCTGCTCCCATCTAAATGGACTGCCCGTCACTTGGGAGGGCAGCATTGCCAAGGTGGAGATCTCGAGGGTGTCCAATATACTGGAGGACATCATTGCCAACTACCTGCCCGTGTGGCTGGGGCGTCTTCTGAGATGCGTGCACGGCGAGAATATCTCGAAGCACTTTAAGTGCGATCCTAAGCTGGACTCTCAGTGCGAGGAGTGGCGAAACGTGATCAAGACGCTGAAGGCGCAGAGCGGAAGCTGTACGCTGCAGCGCTGGAATCGATACGAGTACGAGCTTCTGGTCAAAGTGGGCAAGGGCAAGGGAAGTCGTCTGCTGGGCCGCCCCGTATCCACCGATGTTGTCCTGCGTGCTCACCATGACTTTGGGAACTTCACCCGTCGCCTAAATGAAGGAGATGTTGTGCGATTCTACGGAACTCTCCACAATTCGCTACTTTTAGCAGACAGAATTCAGGTGCTGCTGAAGACCATCGAGTGCGTTGATTGTCATTCACCCAGCTTAGGCACAGCGAGCATCGAACGCGCCATAACCTCCTCTCCGATGGACGCTCGTCTACAGGACCTGATGAGGGGCATCAAGTATTTGTTAAACGCATTGTTAAATCCTTTAATAACATTTAAATAAGTCCACACACATAAAACAAAGTCAAGGATAGTAATTTGCTATATTTGCTATTTTATTTATTTGCTTTATTATAAAGCAGACATCCATTAAGGGCTAGCTGGCTTTTCTTCATGGTTTGTTTCTACGCTGATCCGGATTTTTCAGAAATTCGTACATCTATTCGATAGCAATGCAGTTAAGAGTCTAGCCTTCCGGCATCTTAGGAGTTTAGATTACCTGGGCGTCACAAAGAGTTCGTCTTGATCAGGTGATCCAGTCTTTGGAGTATCCAGAAATTTGAAAAGTTCTAAGAATTTTGCTACAGCAGATCCTTCAAAGAGATTTGCCTCTTCGCTCTCGAAATAACCATGCGGCTCGCAGGGCTCCAAGCGTGGATACTCTGGTGAGTTAATCAAAAACTGGACACCGTCGAGCAATAACTTCCGGTGGCTTTCATTATCCACACCCAGCATTACGAGATCGGAGGAGATGATGAGCTTGCATTGGGCAATGCAGTCGTAGCCACGCTCCAGAAAGTTGTCTGTGTACTTTTCCATCGTCAGCAGCACCAGCCACTCACGAACGGCTTGTCGAGTCATATTGTTTTCTTTTTATATTTTCAAACCTTGTCCTCTAGATTCCTCGGAAAATGGAAGCGTTATTTCTGCTTCAATATTGCATTGGGCATTGACATTTTTTTGACATTTTGTCGCGCGCTTCCGTTAGGCGGAAAAGTTTGGAATGCGGCTTTTAGGCACGTGGGCACACTAAAGTGTTCGAGACCCTCGCCAACTTTTTCGGTCTGGCAACGCTTGTAGCTCGCGACCGAATTGTCTGACAACGCTGAAGCTGCCAGCGGTGCCAGACTTCTCGCTACCGGCTTTGCCAGAGCGTTCATTCTTGAGGGGGCGCTCTAGTCCGCCCAGATTCCGCGAATGCTGCCTTTTTGCAACATTTCTGTAAATTTTGTGATTTTTCTGTGATATTTAAATTTATCAGCGGAAAATGCGTCGGGCCCACTGATATTTTCTAATTGGATAAGATCGAAAATACTATATCCGGTCCAATTGGATAATTAATCCGTTAAATTTAAAATACTATTCAACGC
>JAEIIO010064178.1:0-18317 GCA_018874655.1 Drosophila diplacantha | reverse complement strand
AAATAAATGCAAACGAACTAGAAAAGTTACTCGAAATGTTTCTTCTCTTGCCATTTTGGGAGTTAATGAGTTAAAAAAATACCTTATTAACCTCATCTTGTAAGGTAAACAACTGATCAAAATCCCTTTGCTTAGAAAGCATTCTTAGTTAGTTCTTGTAAAGCACTTCACAATATATTTTCTGTTTCAGTTTTTGTTTCATTTTTAAATTAAAGGCACTTAAATTCCATTTTTTTGATAAATTAACATGCAATGGCAAAACGTTTGGCAAGCGGACCTATGGCCTGCCCAACTCCGAGTTGGACCAGCCGTAAGTTAGCCTAACCGAAAAGTTTCACCCCA
This sequence comes from Drosophila diplacantha, assembly GCA_018874655.1. Lineage (NCBI taxonomy): Eukaryota > Metazoa > Arthropoda > Insecta > Diptera > Drosophilidae > Drosophila > Drosophila diplacantha. The sequence goes on along the minus strand of JAEIIO010064178.1, from coordinate 17,975 downwards.
GGGTGGCTGGGAATCTCACTGAGCTTCACAGCTGTTAGTAGCACATGGACAACATTAATTACAACAATTAATCCGCATAAGTAGTATTTGTTAAGGCACAACTATCCATCGGGACTCTAGACTCGAGCCAGCGGTCACTCGCTACAAGAATCGTATTCGCTTTCGCTCTTTTTGATCTTCGTTTTGATGCCTGGCGTTCCAGGTGTCGTCGTTGTGGGTGATGGCAACGTATTATTGTTGTCGATCAGCGCCAGCGAGCAGTTGCTGGTGATGGGCTTGGGGTAAGTGCTAGCCGGACTGTCTACGCAATCGGATGAAGTGCAGGCCCGTTTATGAGTTATGAGTTTCCACAGGCGCACTTCGATGCCAACGCTGCAAGTAAATGTTTAAATGGATGTCTGTGCACATCTACAAGTATTTATCGAACCGCAGTCCCAGCCTCATGAGGTCCAGCTTCTCCATGTTGTAGATGAAATCCTCAAACGTAAAACCTTCATTTAGGATGAGCGTCTTTGAGAACTCGTCTATGTCCTGCTGGGTCAGCCACTGCTCCAACTCCTCGTCTACCTCGTGGAGACCAAAGTTGTGCTTGTTTAGCTGCTGCCTTCGTGGATTGCCTGAAGGCGGACGGACACCGGACATTCCGCCCACACTGGGACTCATTCTATGGCACTTCTTGTTGAACCCGTTGATGGTGCGCCTGGGCAGGGAAAATATAATGCTGGCTGGAAGTCTTAAAGATTTTTTATAAGTCCTACTCACCTTAACCTCTTCCTTCCGCCCATGTATATGTGTGCCAGCTCTTGGCTAATATTGTGCAGAGCCCTCATGCTCTGGCGTTGCTGCTCTATTAGTTGACGCTGCAGTTTTTGCTGATGATCCCGTATGTCCCTCAGAATGCGGACACACTCAACCGAAGTACTTAGTGCGTCGCCTCCCGACTCCGCTGGCATTAATCCGACGCCTCCTCCTGTGCTACTCGTGGGCAGCACCTTCTCCAGGCTCTGATGCTGCTTTTCCTGGCTGTCTGTTGAGCCTTGTTGCATCAAGCTGGTGTTCACGCTTTCGTCATCGTTGCCAGATAGATCTTTGTCCGCTAAATTGGCGCCCAGTTCAGGAGAGAAAATAGTAACCGCCGCCTGGACGGCTCTCTTTACGAGATTATCGAGGGCAAACATCCAGTGAGGTTTGATGTAATGTAACCGCAGTACACAAACCACCGCGTCCTGGAAGGAGTACAGCGCCAGATGAAGGTGATCTAAGGCAACGGCGTCGTTGTTTAACTTCTGTTTCAGCTCGTTGATTGTTGCCTCCAAGTGCTTCTCGTTCTCGTTCATGATGTAGTCACGCAGGCCCCGGATAAGCACTTCGAGGTCACTTTTCCGAATAGCAATCGAATTCTGATCGGCGTCCACCTTCTTGAGCCAAATGTCACAGATCTTGGATTCATCGAGCGCCAGCACCTTGGACAGAGTTGTCCTGCGCTGTGAATCCTTCTTCAGCCGATAGAATCCGTCAGTCTCACTCGTTTCACTGATACTCGTTCGCAGGGATGGCGTTGTTGGTTCGATCTCGGGCGAGAGCAGAAAGCCAGAGGAGTTGCGTCTCTCCAGCAGGAACTGGTTGCTGGGCAGCTCGTCAATGTCCACTGAGGAAGTGTGAGTAATGCTAAAATTGGAATCGAAGGTCTAATTGAATATCAATATTTATTGGGAATGGGTTGCATGTTGCCCTCTTGACTTTAAAACTGCGCTCTTGGCTTATCAATAAGGCATTTATAACACAAATCAATGTATGTACGAATGATAATTACGAATGATAATTAATCGCGATTATAATGTATAATAACAAAAACGGCAAATCAATATATAATTATATAAAAAAATAACGAGTATAACAACTTACTCTAATTCCGGCGTTGTGGGGGTATTGCAAGTGGTGTTATAACTTAACGGCGGTGTGGTCTTGTGGACTAAACGATCGGCAGGCACAGAAATGCTGCGTCCAAACTCCGTGTTGATAGGTAGAACCGGGCGCAACTTTCGTTGTTTACTGAATATACCAGAGTACGTATAAAGAGTGGTCAAAAGGGGAAAGGCATCAGAGACTTACTCGGCAAGAAAAGGATCGTCGAGAAGTTGCGAGGCGGAAGGACGGTCGAACACACTGATGGCAAAGCAGCGAAGGATGAAGTTCTTGGCGTCGGCTGATAGTTCCTCGGGTATGTTGGGATGCTTCTTGTAGTAGCCCACCTTGAACATTGCCGCCTGGGCGCAGCCCAATTCAATGAACGGCGGCTTTCCGGTGGCCATCTCCACATTGGTGCAGCCAAAAGACCATATGTCGGCGGCAGGCCCATAGCCTCGAACGCCCTGATCGATGACCTCCGGTGCCATGTACTGCAGAGTACCTGTGAACGTTTCCGTCATGGGATTAATGCGGGCCAGCCGCTTGGAGGTGCCAAAGTCGGAGATCTTGACAACGCCACTATACGTATTAACCAGCACGTTATCGCCTTTGATGTCGCGATGGACGATGTCCTGCTCGTGCAGATACTTGAGCCCCTCGAGAATCTGCTTGGAGTAGAAGGCCATGGTGGACTCGTTGTCCTTGAGCGGACCCCACTTGGTCTCCAGCAGGTCGGACAGCGAGCCTCCGGGCACCTGCTCCATGAAAATCTTGAACAAGCCGTCCTCTGATCGCGAGCCCAAGTACCGAACGATGTTTCGGTGCCGCAACTGCGAGTGCAGCTTGATCTCTTCGTGCAGGGGCTGTACGTCTTGGGAGTTTTTCTCCGGGACTTCCTTTATGGCAATTCGCACCTGGGTCTGCCTGTCGCGGGCGGCGTACACGGTTCCGTACGTGCCCTTGCCCAGCACCATCTTTCGGTTCTGATCATCGTAGTCGTACTCGTACTACCATTGAAAACTTTAGGTTAAACTTTTTCTTTATATTTATTTGGAGAAGATTACCAACCTCGATTTGCGCCTCATCGTTGCTGAGATTGACGAACACAACCTGATCGGCGGTCATCTCCAGGATCAGGTCGAAGAACTTCTGCCGGCACTCGGTCGAGGGAAAGTATATTTGAAAGTCGTCCGAGTTGTGATGCACATACAGGTAGGCGCAGCGATCGTCCCGCTTGTACAGACTCACGGATTTGATCTTTGATGCCACAAACAGGAAGTCATGCAGCCGCTTGCACGCGTTTTTTGTGTGGGCCAAGCAGATGTTTACGATCTGTATGGATTTCTCATCGGCATCCATATTTATCGTTACGTAACTGGGCATGTAGATCTTCTGTGGCTCGAGAATCTGTCGATTAAAAATATGTACGTCAAGATAACATTCAAAGGAAGATCACAGATAGATATTTACCAGTATGGGGAACCGAATGCTGTTCTTCACTTCTTCCGTATTGGTAGCCTCAAGGAAAAAGTCCATCCAGAACTGAAAGACCTGCTCCTCAATGGCGGGCAGACGTTCCTCGGGTTGCTTGCGGAACCGGTGAATAAGCGATATGTTGCCGATGGTGGACTTGAGGTACCAGTTGGGCGGCTTCAACTTGAACATGCACTCGGCCGCCTGAATCGCCTTGGCATAATCCTTAGCCAGTACAGAGATCTCAAAGAAGGTGGCCACGTCCCAATACTCGCTCAGCGAAGACAAACTCCCCTTCTTGCCGATCAGATTGTTCAGGGTCATGCCAATGTGCTGCAGCTCCTCGGTGTTGCTGAACTCCTTGCCCTCGATCACCAGCAGAGTGGCCAGATTAATGCCCGCATACTCGTTTGGCTGCACCTCGAAGCTCTGGCGGTACCACTTGATGGCCTGCGCCAGACTAGTGGCGTCTGTGTAGTCGGACTCCACAAAGATATCCTTATAGATACGCCCGCACAGGCAGAGCATGTCAGGAAAATGGTTCTCCTTCTTTTCCAGGGCTTTAAGCGAGGATTCGAGCGCCTTCTCCCTGTCGCCTTTCCGATTCCGCCGGTTCAGGGCAAAGGCGTACAGAAAACTCATGTTACCCGTCTCCACATATTTGCGTGTGTTTGGGATGTTCTTCAGGTCGGTGACCAGCCGTACCATGGCATCGTAGTCTTGGACATCTCTCAGCGAACACATAAAGCTGTGCACCACTTCCCCGGAAAGGACATGCGGATCATCCAGTCGTTTTCGCATATCGTGGAGGATGCTCTGCAGCTTGGCGCCGTTGGTGGCATACGTATCCCTCGCCGAACGCATGTCGCTGAGAAATTTCTCACGCATGTGTGCTCTGAGGAAAATCGACAAGTATATATGTATAATAGAGGAATTTTGCAGGGTTTTGCGAAATATAGATTACTTTATATGTCATTGGTTGACCTAGTGGATGGCAGGGACATGGGAATTACACTCACTTTGATTGGATCTCCACATCCTGCAGCTTTCGCTTGAGACGCCACTGCAATGTAGGCACTCGTCCCTCGGCCAAGGGCTCCTTGTTGTTGTTGAAAAGGTTGGTCAGATGGCAGGTATTGCTCTCCACATTCAATTTGTAGCTGAGAAAAAAGTAGTTGGCACAAGAGAGCTGCAATGGAGAGGATGTATGTATGTGATGTGTGTTCACGGTCGCCACTGTAAATGCAGGCCCACACTGCGTTGGCGTGTGTCGGCGTATGTGTGTGTGTGTGTGCCTCTTTGAGTGTTTGCGTAGGCGCGCTCGCATTTGTTTTTGTTATTGTTGGAGCCTTCGCTTTTGTTTTTTTATTGCCGCGGCCAAAACAAAAATAACGAAATCGGTTCGGCGGAAATAGAAAGATCAGCAGCGGCGGCAGCAACAACAGCAGGGAGTCACGACTTGGCTGCCGTTTTAAGGCAAGCGCAAACACACACCTAGCTGGGCATTTATCTTATCGGAAACCGAACCGATCACGCCTTAAGATGTTTGCGGATCTCCCAGTCAGACGGCATCAGACGGACATTCCGAGATAGGTAAATAACAGGGAAACACGCACCTTGAGACTGAGTGTCTGCTTGGACTCCACGTCGTTGTAGATTAAGATGTTCTCCTTCATCCCAAAGCTCTCCCGCACACCATAGTGGTAGGACAACGGTCGCTGCTGTGTAGGGATGCTCAGATCAATGACGGCCACATCGGCGTTGTAAAACGTCTCCAAAACATTCGTCTCCCCGAAGTCGAGGCGCTCGAACTGCAACGGAAGGGTCGGGAGTTGGGGGAGTGATTCGAATTCAGGATTTCAGATCGCAGGCCACTACCCCCGCACCCCGATATATGGAATGGCAAAATTGTATAACCACCCTCGCACCTGGACCCGCTGAAAATTAGCGCCCGCCGCCTGCACCGCCTGCTTGATCTCCTCCAGCGCACAGATGCGATCCTCTAGATGATCGCCCACGGCGGTATCAATTACACACACCACATCCATTGCTATTCCGATCCAATTTGATTCCACTTGCCCGCAGCTATTCCTGGCACTATGCTCACTTCTCACAGTTTTTGGACGGATTTCGGGCACTTAGCACAATTTCTGTTCGGCGAACCCGCGCACGTTAGTGGTAAACAGATTCATTACCACATACTTGATGCAATTGCATCGCGATAATTGCCGCGCAACGTAAAATTATATCAATAAATAAGAAAATCTAGAAATGAAATGCGCTGGACAGCCCGCAGTGTGGCCAGGGTTCAGGTTACTTAAAATATGCCACCAACTGCGGAGAAAATACTAAAACAAACGATATACCGCAACTTAGGCAGACAGAATTGAAAAAAATTGTATATTTGGACCGTTAGAATTTATGAATATTTGAAAATTACATGAAATATTTAAATATTTACATTTTAATAATCTTTAAATTTAAATCTTTTCAAGGACACCAAAAAACCAACACACGATTTTTAATAATAATTTCCAGCCAATTCATATTCACACACATTTAAAATCAGAACAAAAGTAAAAAAATGTTTATACAGTCCAAAAACTTTCAAAAAGATTTCCATTTATCGCATAAACTTTTTGCTTAATTCTAGGTAAAAAATCGTTTCTTAATTAGCATACTCCTTGAGAATGGAGCCTGCGATGACCAACCTCTGAATCTCCGAGGTGCCCTCGTAGATCTCTGTGATTCGAGCGTCTCGGTAATGCCTTTCGGCGGCCATATCCGTCACATAGCCCATTCCGCCCAAAATCTGGATGCACTGGTGCGAACACATTGTGGCAGCTTCGGAGGCAGCCAATTTAGCCATTGCGGCCTCCTTGGTGTATGGTTGCTTGTTGTCCTTCAACCAGGCAGCGCGCCACGTAAGTAGGCGTGCAGACTCCATGGCCAACGACATGTCTGCAATTTTCTGCTGGATTGATTGCAGCTTAGAGATGGGCTTTCCAAATGCCTGTCGCTTCTGTGCGTAGTCCACGGCGAGCTCCAGGGCCGCCTGACCAATGCCGAGAGCTTGTCCAGCGATTCCTATGCGTCCTGCGTCTAGAGTCTGCATGGCAATCTTAAAACCGAACCCAGGCTCGCCAAGCATGTTCTCCTTGGGCACCGCACAATCCTCGAATATAAGCTGACAGGTAGAAGATCCCCGGATGCCTAGCTTATCCTCTTTCTTGCCCAGGGAGAAGCCTGGAGTACCCTTGGGAACTATGAAAGCTGAAATGCCCTTGTGCTTGAGCTGCTTGTTGGTGGTAGCGAATACAATGGCTGCCTCCGCCTCGAATGCATTGGTAATCCACGCTTTAGTTCCATTCAGTAAAAAGTGGTCACCTTTGTCGGTGGCTATAGTGGATGCAGCTCCAGCATCGGATCCATTTCCAGGCTCCGACAGAGCAAAGCAACCCACGCGCTCGCCGGTTGTGAACGGTGTAATGTAGGCTTTCTTCTGGGCATCGTTTCCAAATGATAGCAGTGGTCCCAGGTACAGGGAGTTATTCACCGACATGATAACGCCAGCGGAGGCACAACCGCGAGAGATCTCCTCCATGGCTATGGCATAGGCCACATAATCCAGACCGGTGCCACCTGTTGGGGAAGAGTACAATTATAAATGGACAGTATTGGTGGCATAAATCTTTATTACCCAACTCCTCGGGTATTGCCACTGCCATTACTCCCAGCTCGCCCATCTGTCGTATTTGCTTCTCTGGATACAGATGTTCCCGATCGAATTTTGCTGCATTTCCACTCAGCTCACAGTTGGCAAAGTCCCGGCAGGTCTTCTGGAGCATCTGATGGGTGTCCGGCAGTGCCGAAAGGGATGCTATCTGACGTACATTTAAAGATCTGCGGGCTGAATAGAACTCCAAAATCAGCACAAGGATCTTGCATATAAATTTTACTAGGTGGCTGTGGGGATCAAAGTCCACTGGTGCCTATGTCTTACCAATATTCACCGAGCGGGTGAAAACGGACTGCATGGTTGAAGAGGATTAGCGACTACGTAATTTGTTAAAATATATTGCATAAAAACAGAAACAGAGTGTAAAAAATAGTTTGCTAATTAAAAGAATATTAAAGGTGTATAATGTGGCCAGAGGTAGACACCGGCTGTGTAACAAGTGGTACATATATACAAATTGAATTATAAAGGGCACTCGTGAATTTCAAAATTTACTGTTGCTAAACCTTTTCTCTTAAATATATGTTTTAACAAATCCATCTTCTTATTAAAGAATTGCAAAATTTGGTTTAATTAAATAAATCTTTTAGATTTTTTCCTATTTTAAATTTTTTTAGACGGACTGCATAGGCAATACAAAACAACACGAAAATACTACATATCTGCTCATGTTATTTTACCAGATACGGGCAGACTACTGCACAGGCATCAACAATTGGATTGTTTTGGTTTTATTTCCGGCAGGAACAAAAATGTCGCAGGCTGATTCTCTCGATTTTAATTACAATAATGGAATGGAAAGTAAGTATCCAGAACGTCGGAGAGTCAAATTGAAAACATGTTTCCTTTTAGTTATTGAGATTGAACCGCTTGTAGAAGAGGAAGAGGCACCGCCGTGGAAGATCAAACGGCTGATGTGCAACATTAACGGCTGCACATACCAAACGGACAGAAGGAGAGATATGCGTCGCCACAAACGTTCTATGAAACACTTGGACTACGATTACTGTTCGGACGACTCTGATGCAGACATTGATCGTCCACCGTTTTCTTGCAAGCTTTGCAATTACACGACAGCAAAAAAGTTCTGTTTTGTTCGGCATGTCCGATCGGTGCGTCACATACGAAGGGAACAGGCAGCAGAAGAGGTAGAAGAGCAAGCGCAGGAGCAGGCAGGACCTTCTATTGAAAGCAAAGAGCTTTATACAGTAAAAGAGAAAGGCAACGTGCTCTTGACCTGCGTGCTCTGCGATTACAGCACCACCCAAAAATTGCACATGGAACGGCACAACAAAGCTCCCCAGCACATACAGAATATGCAGAGCGTAGCAGATGAAAGTGAGTTCATAGAGTTCGCACCTCTGGAAGAGGATGAAGGAGTGGAGGTAGTCAACCAAGCGTCACTCGAGACAACCCCACCCATGTCTCTGGATATCGACAGGGAGCTCGACAACTACATCTCTGTTGATGGAGGGACGTTCGAGTGCACAGCCTGTGAATACAAGACGGCCAGAAAATTCTGCTTCGTACGCCATGTGCAGTCTAGGAAGCATCTGGCCAAGCTGCAGGAACTGGAGGAGGCAGACCCTATTGTCCACGCAAATCTGGGCGATATTGAGTATGCGCCGGCAGAAGAAAAGATTTCTGATGAGGTTTTTTATCTGCCCACGGACGGAGATCCGGGGGAGTACGCTTACTACATAATCGAACCAATAACTCCTAAAGCTTGCAAAGCTTGATTTTTGTTATACTTGTGGTAAAAATAAAAGCCGCTATATTTCAAAGAGCTCAAGTTTCGTAAATCCTGTTACAGTATGTTCTTAAGTTAACAGTTAACAGTTTTTTAACCCTTTAATTTATCATCAATTTACTATCCGACCACAGATGATGCTAAATGAGCTTTAAACTTATTGATTTAGCAATATTTAAGAGTTACAGCTAAGTAGTTTAATATATTTAAAACGAAAATAATTACAAATAAATATTTTTGTACCCACACGTCATTTTAAAAAGGTAATAATTATAAATAATATTTCTCGTTGCTCCACCACTTTGTATTCCCTAATCACGCAAAACACGTTCGTGCGCGAATACTTTCTAGTGTGACTGTGTATCTGCCAAATTTGCGTTCTGACAGCCCGCTTGCATCTCTGCGCAGATTTGACGCGCACTCACTGGAACTTGTTTAACGTTTTTATGTTTTTCTCTGCACAAATTTTTTAAATTCAGCACAAAAATAGGAAAACGCGTTTTTATTTTATATTCGTTTGCCGAATTTCGTGGCAGCCAGGCAGAGAGAGTCAGGGAGACACCCAGCACATGAACAAAGTATCGCAATAGGAGGTCTCATTTGTTGTCTTATTGATTTGCCGTCACTTTTGAAGTTTTTAGTTTTTCCTTCGCACTTTGCTTTCCACATCCGTCGCAACCACAGCCTGCTGCGTCCGTAACCTGAAGTTATCAACAAAGAGCAGTGCGTACCGGGTAAATATAAACAATAAACAACAGAGCAGCTGAGGAAAGCGCTCCAAGTGATAACGGAGCGGAGCACCAGTAGCCCCAAGAGAGGAGCAGCGCCGCTCTCCCGCTCTCAAAAAACTGTCGTGCTCTGGTGTGGGAGTGTTGCTGCTTCTGCTCGCATCGTTTATCTGCGGTCTGCTCTCGCTCCCTCTCCGGCGATCTCTTGATTACAGAGAGGAAGAGAGAGTAAGGTGCAGTCCCGGCGCCTATATAAGGCCCCCGCACCTGGCGATCGCCACAACGAGAAGCTGCCGACTATCCACGCCAAGTGGAAACCTACCGTGAGTTATTGACTTGGAGGATTTTCCCATTACTAATTGTGCGCTGCCTCGAGGTTGAAAAGTGAATTTTAGTTCTTTTATTCAAAACGAAGAGATAAAAAGGATTCTACCATTGACAAATTCTATAACGCAAAAGTGACATCATTTGATTATGAAAGCAATCTTCGTGTTCAAAGATAAATTATAAACATTTATCTAATTTTCAATGTTAAAATTAAATATTTTAAAGATTTTGAACATGCATAACTACATTTCAAAACCCGCCATCAGTGAGACTGCATCAATTTAATTAAAAAAAAAAAACTTATTCTGGCTATGTTTACTACTTTGCTTTGACCGCGCCAAATAAAAACCAAACCACTAATAAAAATAGCTGAAATACTATAGTAAAAGAACAAAATACTGAGTCATCGTGAGTCCACAATCTTTTAATCGACCCATTAACTGTGAACCATGTGGGATGGGAACCAATCGAACATCTTGCTAATCTCTTCTGTCTGATTAATGGCATTATCCTTTTTTTAGCACAACCGGCACCCCGGACACAGACCCGACCAATGTCCTAGGAAATCGATAGAGTTAGTACACACACACGAACAAAATGCAGTCAATGAAAGCCGATGAACTGCCGGAGAATCCGCGCGAGACGTCGAACATCTTCTCATCCCTGATGTTCTGGTGAGTTTCGTAAACATATGTATACGTTTATATAAGCTTTTTAATTCTTAATACCTATAATACCTTTACAACCCTTTAGCTTCGCCATGCCCACATTCTTTAAGGGACGCAAGAAGACCCTGGACGAGAGCGATTTATATAGGGCCCTGCAAGAGCATAAATCAGGTGAGTTTCGGCTTGGGCTGGATGAACTCCTTCTCCATTGTTCCCCCAAAAAATATTTGTGAGTAATGGCGCTTTAGTGCTAAAGTACACGAAAGAGCAGACCTTTCGGCCGCCGTGCCTTGCATAATAAGTGAGGGGCTGGGATTTCGGGTCCAAGATAATTTATAGCTGTATCTGCTGGCCAGTCGATAATCAAATTAATTGAATTATTAAATGGAAATCGCTAAGCCAGTTCTTTCGATAAGTTCATTAAGTTTCAAGGAGTGTGCTCTTATCAGCACGTAACTGAGATTAAGCCATACGTGACGTCATGTTGCCATAGATTCAACGAGATGGAACGTGGGCTGCCGTAGGTGCAAGTGACTAATAAGTGGGCTGGACACGCTTTCCACCACGTCCTCGGGTACAATGATCGAGTTTCGATTTCACTGCCCTTTGTCCAACGGTAAAGTGGGCTCTGAAGATGGACATTAGTCGCGTGTTAAAATTTCTGATACCCGAACAGTCTCGGTCGCTTCCTTACGGCCAGCTGGCTCTGGTCTGTGGGGTGTAATTTATATAATCAGCAAAGCGACATATTTACCACACTATCTATAGCATTCAGACACTCCGTAAATGAAGTGCCCGGGAGACTCTTCAAGGCGCCCGACCATTGCGATTAGATACGGCTTAGCATGCGCCCATTTTTGCTGACCGAAACGGCTTTTGGTTATTCCGTTTGTCCAAACCTCGAAGGATCAGGGGAGCATTGTAGGGCTCTCGTCTTCTTCAAATGGGGAAGTGGCGATTAGATTTCTCGCATATCACTCATGTCTGGCTTATTGCTTAATGGCATTACTCGTTCATTGAGATCTTCAAGCGGAACTATAATCCGGGCGATAAGATAGCCTTGGATACGCACATTCTGCACCATCATTCATTGAATTATGCGTTTCACAGAGAGGGCGATGGCGCCGATATCCAATCTCTGTCACTTTTAGACCTTTGATTTCCACATTCAAATCTTTGACAACTCTGATATCTTTGACAGCGTCCGTTCGCCGCAATTAATTGAATTTACTGCCGAATATAATTGATAACACTTTTTCAACACCCCCGATATATACGCAATTAGCTATCTCAGGCTTATTTACTTATAGACTTATAATAAATGGGCACCTACAGATACTGTATTGAGCAGTTCGAGCCTGTGGACTTATGCAATGCAAACAATAATAGCATAGACATCATATCTGGACAAATATATATATATGAGAGTCAACAATGGCGACTGAGGGGCTTAAGCTTTTGTTTCAATTCCTCCTAATCGGTGTGCTATCTAAGGTCTCAATGCATTAGTGCGGAAGTGCCGGAATCAATCACCCCCCGAAGGGAGGTAAGGGGATTCTCCTGGCAGATAAGATCGATTGGAGTAAATGCAGCTGGCAGCTGACCGGGATTTGCCTTTGTTGCCAGCCATAATTCACGGTCGAACCAAAACACCTCCATTGACAATTCGCTGGATTTATGGCCCATGATTATGGCTGCAATGATATAGCAATTGATTTTAGCCCTCAATTACAGTAGCGCAACCTTATATAGTTGTTTGTTTGTGAAATTGACTGAATGTGGATGATGAGATGTCCTTCTACATTAAGCTCAGCCAAATCGAAAAGAAGTAATAAGCTAGTGTCAGAATATGTCCTAATTCGATTGCCATAAAAGATTACCGAAGAGCTCTGTGGTAAGCGTGAAAAAGCTCAACAAATTTTATTCAAATATTCTTACCAAACTGATGACGAAGTCACTTCTATCATTAAACAGATAACAGTAATTATATGGCTTTAACGCAGAACCTTCGAACAAATCTTTATACTACTCACTTAGGGGTCCCATAAAATGATAAGGAGTATTTCACAGCCAATCGAAAAGATGACAAGATCAAAAATATAACTTGGTATTTGTGTTTGTTTCTTCGGACCAAGCTTCTACACTTACCAAACCCGACGGATCTATTACATCAGGTTTGGTAAGTGTAGATGCTCGGATGAATAATATTTATTGTTCTGGGAAATGCATTACAATTCAACGCAAAAAACCGAATCTTCTTTGAGCAATCGCACAATTGAACTCTATTCTTAGTTGTTTGTTTTGGAAGCGTCTTCAAACGCATCTTGGCATCACCATATTTTCCCGTCGTCAGAAATAATTTATTGCCTTCGCTGGGGCTGGGTGCACTTTGTTGATATCTCAATCTCCACGCTTTCCAGATCACCTGGGCAGCAAGCTGAGCGCGGCGTGGGATAAGGAGGTGGAGAAAAAGCGTAAGAAGAAGAAGACCCCCAGCCTGCTGAAGGCCTCGATGAACGTGTTCGGTTGGCGCCTGGCAACCCTAGGCCTGGTGCTCTTTATCTTGGAGATCGGTTTCCGGTAAGCTGCCTGGCCCCGCCCACTGGCAGATTTCTGGATGATTTATTTATTTATTATCCCTGTTCGTACAGAGTTACCCAGCCGCTGTTCCTGGGACGCCTGGTGGCCTACTATGCAGACACGGCCAACCAAGAGGGCGAAAACCAGACAAAGGCCTATCTCTACGCCCTGGGCGTGATCTTGACCAGCGCCTTCAACGTGCTTTTTATGCATCCCTACATGCTGGGCATGTTTCACGTCGGCATGAAGGCCAGAATTGCCATGACAAGTGAGTTGGAGTTGGAGCAGACTATGGTTCTTTATTGTGACACATGAATAATGATCGCCCTGCAGGCATGATATATCGGAAGGCGCTGCGCTTGAGTCGAACGGCACTGGGCGACACCACCATCGGCCAGGTGGTCAATCTCATCTCGAACGATGTGGGCCGGCTGGATGTCTCCGTCATCCACATGAATTATTTATGGCTGGGTCCCGTGGAGATTGGCATTATCACATATCTCATGTACCGGGAGGTAGGTTATCTATCTACGCTGTTTGTCACTTAAGAGACGAACAAAGCTTCCTGAACTCAAGTCAAGTTGCTTGTTAAAAAAGAAAATATTGTAAATAAATGATAGGCTTAATAGACTATAGATTTTCCTCCTATTAAAGAAACTTTTTTCCCTTTACAGATCGGGATCTCCGCCTTCTTCGGCGTGGCTGTGATGTTGCTCTTTATCCCGCTGCAGGCGTATCTGGGCAAGAAGACCTCGGTGCTGCGATTAAAAACTGCATTGAGAACGGATGAGCGAGTGCGCATGATGAACGAGATCATCTCCGGCATCCAGGTCATCAAGATGTACGCCTGGGAGATCCCATTCAGCAAAATGATCAACTATGTGCGCACCAAGGAGATGAATGCCATCCGGAATGTGAACTATATACGAGGCACGCTGCAGAGTTTCATTATGTTTGTGACGAGAATTTCGGTGTTCGTGAGCCTGGTGGGCTTTGTGCTGCTGGGAAAGCTGCTGACCGCTGAGAAGGCCTTCGTGATCACCGCCTACTACAATATCCTGCGCAACACCATGACCGTCTATTTCCCAATGGGCATCTCGCAGTTCGCGGAGCTTTTGGTCTCGATCAAACGTATACAGACCTTCATGCTGCACGAGGAGACCAAGGTGCGGGACAAGTCGGAGGATCTGGTCGAGCAGAAGCAGGGCAAATCGGGACTTATCGCCGATCCGGCGCTGGCCCAGGCCACTGGAGTCCTGAAGCCGGAAAGCCGACGCAGCAGCGCAGCGGAGCCAGGTATCAACATCAGCAAGCTGAAGGCCAAGTGGGATCCGAAGAGCACCGACAACACCTTGGACAACATCTCCCTGAAGTTCAAGCCCCGGCAACTAGTCGCTGTCATTGGTCCAGTGGGCTCCGGCAAATCTAGCTTGATCCAGGCTGTGTTGGGTGAACTAAACCCGGACTCGGGATCAGTGAAAGTCAACGGCACTCTGTCCTACGCATCCCAAGAACCCTGGCTTTTCACCGGCACAGTGCGTCAGAACATCCTCTTCGGACTGCCCATGGACAAGCACCGCTATCGCACTGTGGTGAAGAAGTGTGCCTTGGAGAGGGACTTCGAGTTGCTGCCGTATGCGGACAAGACCATTGTGGGTGAGCGAGGAGCCTCGCTCTCTGGCGGTCAGAAGGCGCGCATCAGCTTGGCCCGAGCTGTGTATCGAAAGGCGGACATCTACCTGCTGGACGATCCCCTCAGTGCAGTGGACACGCACGTAGGCCGCCATTTGTTTGACCAATGCATGCGGGGATTCCTGCGGGAGGAAATCGTGTTGCTGGTGACCCACCAACTGCAGTTCCTGGAGCAGGCCGACGTCATTGTGATCATGGACAAGGGCAAGATCAGCGCCATGGGCACCTACGAGTCCATGTGCAAGAGTGGTCTGGACTTTGCCCAGATGCTGACGGATCCTAGTAAGAAGGACGAGGGCGCCGGTGATGCGCCGGAGAAGAAGAACCTTTCCCGGCAAAATAGCAAGCTACGAGACCGACACGGCAGCATCTCGTCCATGGAATCCACCGCCGAGTCCTTGGCAGCGGAGTCGCCTATGCAGACGCAAGAGGCACGCGTGGAAGGTCGCATCGGAATGAAGCTTTACAAGAAGTACTTTGGGGCCAATGGTTATGGACTGTTTATTGTGTTCGCCTTCTTTTGTATCGGTGCCCAGGTACTGGCATCCGGTGGTGATATCTTCCTGTCTTACTGGTGAGTACACCGAACTATTATAATGAATTAGTATTTAACGATTTCTTCAATCAATTTCAGGGTGAACAAGAACGGAGAAGCCGAACGAGACACATTTATGGCCCGCCTGCGACGCGCATTCCCAGAAACCCGCATCAACGCAGACACGGACCCCATAGATATCTACTATTTCACTGGGATTAACGTTTCCGTGATCGTCTTCTCCCTGGTTCGGAGTATGCTCTTTTTCTACCTAGCCATGCGCAGCTCCACGACTCTGCACAACACCATGTTCCAAGGCGTGACCCGGGCAGCAATGCACTTTTTCAACACGAACCCCTCTGGTCGTATCCTGAACCGCTTCTCTAAGGACTTGGGTCAAGTGGACGAGATACTTCCATCCGTAATGATGGACGTTATGCAGATATTCCTAGCCATCGTGGGTATCGTGGTTGTCCTGTGCATCGTCAATGTCTGGTATATCCTGGCTACTGTCTTCCTGGTCATCATCTTCTACATACTGCGAGTCTTTTATCTGAACACGTCCCGAGATGTTAAGCGCCTTGAAGCTGTCAGTAAGTGGAAAACCGTTGGTTATATTTAATAATTTATTTGTTCATTTGAAATATACCTTTTAATACCTTCTTCATCCACAGCCCGATCACCCATTTACTCTCACTTGAGTGCCTCCCTTAACGGCCTGGCAACCATACGAGCGTTTGGAGCGCAGAAGGAACTGATCGCGGAGTTTGACAACTACCAGGACATGCACAGCTCCGGCTATTACATGTTCCTGGCCACGAGCCGAGCTTTCGGGTACTGGCTGGACTGTGTGTGCGTCGTCTACATCGCTGTAATCACGTTGAGCTTCTTCCTGTTCTCCCCGGAAAACGGCGGAGATGTGGGCTTGGCCATCACCCAGGCAATGGGCATGACCGGTATGGTGCAGTGGGGCATGCGACAGTCGGCAGAACTGGAAAACACAATGACGGCGGTGGAGCGTGTAGTGGAGTACGAAGATCTGGAGCCGGAGGGTGATTTTGAGTCGCAGCCAAAGAAGAAGCCGCCAAAGGACTGGCCAGAGGACGGAAAGATCGTGTTCGACAACCTGTCGCTGAAATACTTCCCCGACAAGGCGGCTGACTATGTGCTCCGATCCTTGAACATTGCCATCGAAGGCTGCGAGAAGGTGGGCATCGTGGGACGCACCGGTGCCGGAAAGTCTTCTCTGATCAACGCTCTATTCCGACTGTCCTACAACGAGGGCGCCATCTTGATCGACAGGCGCGACACCAACGATCTGGGCCTACACGATCTGCGCAGCAAGATCTCCATC
Source organism: Drosophila diplacantha (assembly GCA_018874655.1). Lineage (NCBI taxonomy): Eukaryota > Metazoa > Arthropoda > Insecta > Diptera > Drosophilidae > Drosophila > Drosophila diplacantha. The sequence continues at coordinate 1,221 of JAEIIO010064178.1, read as the reverse complement.
ATTCCCCAAGAACCGGTGCTCTTCTCGGGCACAATGCGCTACAACCTCGATCCCTTTGACGAGTACAGCGACGCCAAGCTGTGGGAATCCTTGGAGGAGGTGAAGCTTAAGGATGTGGTGGCCGATTTGCCCAGTGGCTTGCAAAGCAAGATTTCCGAGGGCGGAACCAACTTCAGCGTGGGCCAGCGACAGCTGGTGTGCCTGGCTAGAGCCATACTCCGCGAAAATCGAATCCTGGTGATGGACGAGGCAACGGCCAATGTGGACCCCCAGACGGATGCTCTCATCCAGACTACGATTAGGAACAAGTTCAAGGAGTGCACAGTGCTCACCATAGCCCATCGTCTGCACACGGTAATGGATTCCGACAAAGTTTTAGTTATGGATGCCGGCAGGGCAGTGGAGTTCGGCTCTCCATTCGAACTGCTCACAACCAGCGAGCAAAAGGTGTTCCACAGCATGGTGAAACAAACGGGTGACGCCACATTCGATGCACTGCTCAAGGTCGCACAAAAGGTGAGTAAACCCTGAAAAGACCGTTGAGTATTTGTCTCACTTTTCTAATTTCAGGCCCATGAGGAGAACCTGCGGCTCAAAAAGGACTCTTGACATTTCGCCGTTCCGAAAGCCTTCAAAGACTACATACTTAAGATACTGGAACCAATTACGAATCATCCAGCGGCCAATGCGGGCATCCAGAAAACATTTCTCTTTGCGGAGGCCTCAAAGCAAAAGTTATTAGGATAGCACAGTAGCAGCGGCGGCAACAGCAGCAAACATCCGCACTGAGCAGCCGCCAAGGAATTTTATACAATTTTAATGTACAAATCAAATTAATTGTTAGTTATCAGGTGTCTAAAACTAAGAAACAAACAATGGGAAATCAAACAGCAAGACAATAAGCTGAGGCCGGAGGAGTATATGGCGGCGTCCACCAGCACAGATCAGGATCCCTAGGCTTCGCCTTGAGAACATTTTGAATGATGATAGTATCGGCAATGGGAAAGACAATAAGCTAACCCCTCCTGATTCGATTTTGTAAAATAATAATGACAGATTGTGCTGGTGTACGTCACCAATGTTTTTATACCTTAAAAGAATAGAGGAAATGTAATGAAAAATGTGCAATAATTAATTTTAGCTGAACTTTTTGCAGTGGCCTTCAAAAGGTCGCATTGCATTTGTATTATGTGTTCCAGTAAAACGACAATAACAATCCCT
>JAEIIO010063871.1:0-13694 GCA_018874655.1 Drosophila diplacantha | reverse complement strand
TTGCATACTTTTAGGCACCTTTGGAATTGATTTTAACTTTACAATAGCTTAGAAAGGGAGTACTTTCAAAGTCGTTTTTCAGGATTCTGACAACTCCAAGATCTTTCAGTGTATCTTTAGCCTGACCAGCTTCTTCTTTTAACCGCTCCCCCGAACCGTGAACGAGTGGAGTTTTGGCAAGTCTTTCCCTTCCGAACGTGCAAATTGCATGCTGTGCGAGTTAATGGCGTTTCGCACAGGGATTTTTCAGACGGGGGTGTGGTGGCAACGGGAATGGGAATGGGTGTTGATGCTAACGAGTTGAGAGAAAATAAAGTTCATGACTTCATTTTTTCTCCTCCTTCCTTAGCATTTTATTCGGTCGGGCACGTCTTCTGGGCTTCGTGATGGTTTATATCGCACACACACTCTCTCCACACTCGCTCAACACCCGGCAAAAAAATATAAATAAATAAAAGGAAAAGAAAATCGAGCTTGGGGTTGGAACTGCCATATCCATCTGCATAATATTTAAATGCTCCATTCCATCAAGCAAATGGAAAGATCGTCGCAACCGCCCATTGTAATATAATGTTGAAGATTTTAAATAAAACATGAGGCCTGCCAGCAGCAAAACAATGGCAAAATGCTCTCTCTCTCTCGGCCCCTTTTCGGGCACAATTGCAATTTCCACTTTTGGCTTCGACTGGCACAGCCAGCTGCGTCCACAGAGTGTTGTTCTGCCACACGGAGCTCCTCCTATCCAGCATTTTGTTTTGAGTCGCGCTGCGTCGCGTCTCGTCGAGTTGATGATGTTTGCCCGATAAGTGGGCAAAGGATTGGACTTGGACTGGAGCTCAAGCCCAGGCTGAAGACCTGGTACCCGGCTCTGGGCAATTTTCAACAAGCTGGGATGGGCTGATGATGATCTGAGCAGCAGATGCTGCTGCCTTTCCGGGTCTGCCGATTTTGTTTTTGGCATAAATTTTAATGCAATCATGAGTCTGGCAGGAAGGCAGGCTAGGCTTGCCTGTTGGGCTCGTTTATAATTTTTACAACACTTGTTGGTTTCATATAACTTTTTTGTAGTTTATATTCCAGAGTGTGGAGCCTCTCTGATTTGGCCTAAAAGTTTTAGCTTGCCTAATAAACAAACACTCTAGGGCTTGTTGTATACACTCGTTTAAATTTTTGCGTCAGCAATCAAAATAAAAGTTTATGCCAAAAGTTGTATCTAAAAAATCCCAAATACGAATTCGGAGGCATATCAGCTTTCAAATGTGACCTCACGTCAGCAAGTTAGTCCTGAAGATATTCATAAATGTGCTAGATAATCAAGTCCTTTGTAGTAATAAAATCTTACATAAGATCTTATCTTCTTGCCGTAGAAACCTTAGTAAAAAAGCATAAATGTTGGTATAGAGAAGACTAAAGTTCTGGCGTTAACGCTGGGCTGTTGCTCTCTCAGTTCTCATCATCGCTTTAAAGCCGTTTTGGCCAACTGCCGGCTGCTGGCTGGTGGCTGGCAGCTTGTTAACTGCCTCGACGAACTCTGATGAGGATGTGGATGCGGATGCAGCCAGTCATGTTTATGTTTAACTTTTTAAATGTTAATGCTGCGATGCCTTGCCGTGGCGAGCCGTGTTTTAATGCATTTTAAGTTGCTGTTGCCGGTTCTGTGCGGTGCGCTACGCTGGACAAGCCATCAAAATTCGCCATGCTGCTGGCTACTCGCAATTTTTCATGCACATTATCGCGGCCAGGACAAGTCGATTTCCATTTTGGTGTACGCGTAGTCGTTGATTTTTTCCTCCTCTCCTCGTCTCTCCCTGTGTTGTTTTTTACGGAGATTATTTAGCATTTTTCCCGCATCCGTCGCCGGCTCATACGATTTGTGGTTTGTTGATTTTTCCCATTCAACGCTCCATCGCTTGCCTTCCCCGGCTCCGGCCCCTTTGCCTGTCAGCAACATAATCATTATGGCCAACTCTCAGTCGTTTTAGTTGGCAATTGGTGGTGGTGCTGGTGCTGGTGCTGGGGCCATCGCAACGTATTTATTTTAACGTTAATGGCCAGTTGTCATATCGGGTGAGCGGACAGGCAACCCAGCTGCCACATCCCGCAGCCGTACTCATCCTCCTCGTCGTTTCGGAGCACGCGGCGATTACATTTTAAGTAGGTGTGTGAACATTTTCGTGTCAGTGGTTTTGGTTTTAATTTAAAGCTGTCACGGATGCTGGAGGGGGTGCTCAGCCAGGGATGTAGTATGTTCCCTTTGTGTTGCATTTAAGAGGGAATTTATATTCAGAGACAACTTCATGTTAGGGGGTTCCCAGTTTAATTATACCTCTAGGAAGTTTAGTTTTAAACAAGATCTCCTTCTCAGCTAAGCTAAAATCTTACCAGGCAACAAAGTAAAAGCAAAACCAAAGAATTAAAAAGAGCCATGAAAATGTTCTACAATTTCGGCTGGGATCTCTGGTTGCGACCAGGTCTCGGTCCTCGTCCTTGATGCCCACATTAACAATTTGGCAAAACTGCAAAGGCAAAAAAGTGGGAAAGAAACAAGAAACTCAACTTCATCATCATCATCAAGGTGATCATCGGTCCTGTGATTATTATTATCGTACGCAGGCAACCAAGCATATGTGTTAACTTGAAGTTAAGTGGATTCGCTGGAGGATTCTCCTCTCTCGCATTCATTCGCTTTTCTCGTCGTCTCCTCGTCGTGTTGATAATTTAAATGAGTGAACTCCTGCTGCTGCTGCTGGCTGGGCTGCCTTGGCTGGTTTGGTTGCCTGGCTGGTGGATGGCTGCCTCGCAGGCTTGTATGGTTTGGTGGCTTGTTTGGATCCTGACTTCATCCCAAGTCGAGTCTCCGGTATCTTCACATTTTTATCTCTACCTTTTTTCGTGGGCTTGTTGTTCTCATGTTTCCTTCGTGTTGTATGTAAAATGCACAGAGAGGACAGGGAGAACCAAAGTTTGTCCGCAACACATCTTAAATTTTCACAAAATTGCTTTCTTTCTTTGGCCTTTGTTCAGTTTTAGGTTGGCTTTTTTTATTCTTGGCTTGTTTGTATTTATTCGAGGAGTTTTGCTTGAATAACTTTGGCTGGCTTTCGTGGCAGGCGCTCCTCCTCTTGCTCCTGCTCCACACACTACCTTGCCCCCCAGTTCTTCTTGTTCCTCCTGTTGCGCAGTTGGTTGGCCATTAGGGCGGAACTGGCATGTCAACGCCTGATTGACGAAACAATGAATAAGTTGTAGATATTATGCAGCTGGGGGACCTGAGAGATAGGGGATATAAAAAAACCCCAGCAAGCGAAGATGCAAATGCTGGGATACAGTCTCTGTAATTACAAAATGAAATACAGACGAGTTGCCCCGAAACGAACTTCCTCTTGTCCTGGAAAAGATAGAAACTATATTTTAAAATCTGTTAATCATATAATAAGCTGCTACAGGAATCAATAAAGACTTGAAATCACTTAAAATCACATTTTAAGTCTCTAAGAAATATGAAATCAAAACATTTACAAAGCGCCTTTCCCGAGGTCCGACTGTAGGCCAAAACCCAAGCAAGGCGAAAATAATGGAAAACTTTCAGGAGCCCCTTTCCAACTCCAACTCCACCTCCACCTCTGTCGCCGCCACACTTGTTAACGCCTTTGGACTCGGTTGCTGGCTGCCAGCTCCATTTACTGCCTGGAATTGCATTTGCTGCCAACGTAAAGTCGTCTGGCTCTTTTGGCTCCTTGCCCTCAGCGCTGTCCCTTCGTTTTGTCCCGCAATTTGCCATGGACATGGACATGGCCGCCGCTTGTCGCCTGTCGTCGTCGGTCTTCTGGCGGCTTGAAGGTGCGAGTAATTGATAAAAAGCATGTTACATATATAATTTATTGAGCATTCAGCTGGCACTAGAGACTCCATGCTCCAGAGTCCAGAGCATGATGGTTGATGTTGGGACTCTGCTGCGATGTGTCTCGGACGCCTAATGGACGACAGTTGATAACAGCCACGTACGTACAGTTCGCAGTGGCAGTCCGGTTCCTCATCAACGTTGCACTCGAGAAGTTGGTAACCTCAAGTAGCAGCCAGCTACTCGTGATTCTTATGCCGGAGGCTTCTGTTCGGTTGGGTTATTTCGATGCTCCGGCAGCCACTTGAGCTGCAGGCGGAGGCAACTCCACTTTGGATATGTGTCTGCCTGCCCCAACCTCGGTCATATTCCTCTGCTTATTTATTTATGTTCAATTTGATTATGAATGCCATGCAGGATTCTGCAGAAGCATTTTTCCCGCAGTTCGGTTCGTGGCTGCGTTATGACAAAAGCTGGGCACATTGCTCCTTTCAATGCTATTTTAGTGCTGCTCCTGCTGCTGGCTTTTTTTATGCCTTCTGCTCTTGCACATTTAATTAAAAATTATTCATGAGCGAAATTAATTATGGAGCGTGGCAGTGAGGCCCTCAAGAGCACTGCAAGAAAAGGCTGATAAAAATAAAATTGAAAACAAAAAAGTTAGAAATTCCACCTTTCCGTGGACAGTGTTGGTAAGCGTGTTAAAATAAGCTCAGTAACCTGAGGTGAATAATCCATAAAATGAGGGAATTATATGCATACGGTCACACTGCCACGTGTAAATAAATTTAGCAAGTTTTAAGTAGAGCATGAAGCCCTTTCGGCCCACCAGTCATCAGGGTGCGGGGGACTCTGAAAATGAAAATGACACCGATTACGACCTGGAATTCTCCACAAGCCGCTTGCTGGCGCAGAACGCCAACAATCGACGCTCCTCGACGCTTCAATCTACGAGTAACTCACAGGGAGGCGAAACAGGAGCCGCAGGATCTGCTCCGAGGCAACGCAAGCAGCGCGGACCCATGAGCAGGGCCACTCGGCTGAATCGGGAGATCCGACGCCTACGGGCATGCACTACACCATTAATACCCCGGCTTTCGTTCAGTCGATTGGTGCGAGAACTGATCACGAAGTATGCCTCTTCGTCGTTTAGGATCACCGAGAGCGCATTGGGTGCGCTGCAGGAGTCCTCAGAGCTCTATTTGACGCAGCGTTTCCAGGACGCCTACTTGCTCACCCATCACCGGGGCCGAGTGACTCTGGAGGTGCGCGACATGGGGCTGATGGCGTACATAATCGATGTTACACATAACCGATCATAGATTTGTATATGATTCTAAGAGTGCCTTTAAGGTGTAATGTGATCTCTTTAGTTGTGCTTTTAATAAACCCTATTATTTAAGATCTGATTCCATAGGTCTTCTTATTCACTAATTTTGCCAAGTGTAACTCGGTGAACTCTATCCCCAGCCTACAACAAATACAACAATGAGCGCGCATGCAAAATGTGAGCAGCAAAAACTACAGCCAGTGGCTGGAGCAGCAGGAGGAGGACATGGAGAAGGAGCAGCAGCAGGAGCAGAAGAACCATGAGCAGCATACGGATGCTGGAAGCCAGCCTTTCTGCCAGCCAACTGGTGAACTGTTGTGCTATTCTACCGGCTGCTGGTGGCTGCCTATTTAGCCCGGCCAGAAGCTCTTCAACACATTTAAATAGCTGCAACTTCCGTTGCAACTAGTGCGACGAGGAGCGAGACAGCGCTGGGGCGCAGGACTCGAGTGTTGCCAGTGTTGGGCTCGGATGGAGGCAGCGGAGTGGCAACATCCTGATGCCAGTGCTCACTTAAAGTTTTCTACGCCCACCATCCACCACCGGATTCGCAACGTTTCCCCATCCCTTCCCGCTCCAGTTAGCTAACAATAACAGCACTTGCACTCATTTAGCATTTAAGTGCAGTTGTTGCTGGCAGTGCCGAGGTCCTCGTCCAGGTCGTGGTCGTGGTCCTGGACCAGTTCGGCTTGCTCCGTGGCGTTGAAATTGTCGACTCGGTCATCCGAATTATGCCATTTTGCCACAAGCTACGGGTGCGAGGAAGTGGCAGCCAGGAGACCAGAACCCCATTAACCACCCAACCAAACCGAAACCGAAACCGATGCCACCCAGTGCCAATCGTCAAGCCGCATCATCATTCACATGCGCATCCGTTGCCCATTTCTATACCCTCGGCTACGGTTGCAGCTTCCAGCCCACTCCATCTCCCACTAGAGCAGGAGCAGGAGCAGGAAGAGGCCCAGCCCGACCCCAGTTGTATACATTAATAATTAAAATATTTTCCCAAGTTTGAATGAAGTGCAGGCAGGAGGAATCAACGGGTTACGCCACGGTTCCATCTCTGGCTTCGTCTGCATTTCAATTTCGGTCGAGTGTGTGTGCTTACACTGAGGGAAAAGTCTACTAAAAAGTAAAGGGGAATAAGGGGAGATTTAAGTTCGATTTATCGCCAGTTTCCAAGCTGAAGAATTTACATATTAATGGGTAACATTAAAATGTCTTGAAATTAAAAATATTTTATTGTCAGGAGAGTTTGAAATATCTCTGGAGATTATTTAAATTAAATACTGCTCATTTACTCAATAGTATTTTGTGTATAAAGATTAATTTCTGATGCAATGTTTTGAGTTCTACATTTATTTTAATTTTTATATGTGGGATTTTCCTCCTGCCTGGGCTCTGGGAAATAAATATACAATCTACGGCTTTGTACTTTCCCTCAGTGCAGAGGAAACCCACGGAGATGGTTGCTCGGGTGACTCCCCTTCTTGGCTCCGGTACTCGACTTGATGAGCATGTCTGCTGATGTTGTTTTTGTTGCTGCCCGTGATGCTGTTTTGGTTCTTGTTTTTGTTTTTGTTGGTAATGATGTTGATTTCTTAACGCTTCACTGCCGTCTGCGGAGGAGCATAAAAAATGTGAATAATATACAAGGATTTGCAGTTAAGTGCTGCCTGCATCCTCCTCAACCATCCAGCAGCGTCATTCCCCAGCATCGCAGTCGTATACCCATTGTCAGCATCCAGGGATTACGCTGCATATTATAGCCCAACGTAAGGCTCTATCGGATTGCGGCATTAGTAGCACTATTATCGAACCAACATTTTCCAGAAGAGCTAAGCTGGGCAAGCATTCAACCCCGCACGCCGGTGGCATATGGCCTCCGAGCGGGTTGCATGTAAATATTGTTGAATTTGCACACTTGGCACATAAATCCTGTTGCTGCCAGCCAGCCAGCCAGGTGAAAACCAGGGCTTATATGGCCGGGCAACGAGGCAGCAAGCAACCCACCCACTTTGCGAAATGTCACCATTTCTGTTCTGCTTGCTCTCCCCGGTCTTGATGGATTACTCGAGAGCCCGCTCCGGCCCCGGCTGCATAAATATTGCAAATGCTAGTCGCGCTGACAGCAGGCCGGGGATAAGGATTCACTCCCTACTCCTGCCCCTTCTCCTGTGTGCCTTGTGGGTCAGCATTTTGCCACGGAAAGTGGAGCTCACTTCAAAATAGCAGTGGAAAATGCGTAAAATTCGAAAAGTATTTCAATTTAGCGAGGTATTCCTGATATTCTTGGCTTATATACAATGAATTAAATATTATATTCTATGCTATACCCGAACCATATTGAAACCTGTTCTGTACTGTTTAAATAATTCACTGAACTTAAATATTAAATATTATAGCATGTAATAAAAGTAACTTTCAGGGTATTTGCAGGGGCTGTTCCCTTGTAAGTAAGCGTATAAAATTTGTTCCACCTGGCACGCCTTCTTGCGCTTATTCATACGCAATTAGATCAGCGTTGGCAGCTGCTGGTTGCTGCAGCTTGGAGCTCGGAGCTCATAGTGGCCTCCATATCCATCATCATCCACCCACGTGCACAAGTGCACATGCATATGCGCACATGCAAATGCACATAAATGGTTAACAAAAGAGACCCGGCCAAGTTGTTTTAACTGCTGCTGCTGCTGCTGTTGCCTGGGCGTAGTTGCGAATTCATTTAGCATTCGCCATTTACTACTGCTTCAATACCGGCTCTCTCTCTCAGCCTGCCTGCTGCCATATTGTTAACCACTCGAGCTGGGGAACATTGTTGCTTATTTAATTCTTGATGGAGGCTGCTGCTGCACCCATCTGCCTCTGCTTGAATCTGGCATTTGTTAATTAGAAACGCCAATCTTGCTGGGTCCCTCAACGAAAGAATGTCCAGACTGTATCTTGCTATAAAGGAGAGATAAGATCTAAGGAGAAGGGCTAAAAATCATAATCAAAGTAGGGATTAAGATCCTCAGATTGCAGGAAATACAAAAAGCCATTCTCACCCATGTTAATTAAGCATTTTTGTCTCAATTCCCCAAGCTTATATATCAACTTTTCTCCCTCTACTTGCAGTTCATGCACCCAGCTCCTCATCCCTAGTAGCCAATACGCCAGCCAGTGCATTCGTGAATACGCCGGCCACCCTGCTCTTCACCACTCGCCATGACATCCAGGTGGCGAACATCACAAGGCCCACTGGCGGACCTCAGATAGATGTGATCGTTCGGGATTTGGCCGAGGCCATGGCCATTGACTTTTACTATGCCAAGAACCTGGTCTGCTGGACGGATTGCGGCCGGGAGATCATCGAGTGTGCCCATACCAACACCTCGGCGCTGCAGCCGCTTTTGCGGGCGCCCAAGCAAACTGTGATATCGACGGGCCTGGACAAGCCCGAGGGCTTGGCCATTGACTGGTACACGGACAAGATCTACTGGACGGATGGCGAGAAGAACCGAATCGAGGTGGCCACGCTGGATGGTCGGTATCAGAAGGTGCTCTTCTGGACGGATCTGGACCAGCCGCGAGCGGTGGCTGTGGTGCCAGCCCGCAAGCTGCTCATCTGGACGGACTGGGGAGAGTATCCGAAGATCGAGCGTGCCAGCATGGACGGGGATCCGCTGTCGCGGATGACGCTGGTCAAGGACCATGTGTTTTGGCCCAATGGCCTGGCCGTGGATCTGAAGAACGAGCTCATCTACTGGACGGACGGCAAGCATCACTTCATCGACGTGATGCGGCTGGACGGAAGCAGTCGGCGGACGATAGTCAATAATCTGAAGTATCCGTTCAGCCTCACCTTCTACGACGACCGCCTGTACTGGACAGATTGGCAGCGGGGCTCGCTGAATGCCCTGGACTTGCAAACCAGAGAGCTGAAGGAGTTAATAGACACGCCCAAGGCTCCCAACTCCGTGCGAGCTTGGGATCCCTCACTGCAGCCCTACGAGGATAATCCCTGCGCCCACAACAACGGCAACTGCTCGCACCTCTGCCTGCTGGCCACTAACTCGCAGGGCTTCAGCTGCGCCTGTCCCACGGGCGTCAAGTTGGTGTTCCCAAACATCTGTGCCAATGGCTCCCAGGAGATGCTGTTCATTGTCCAGCGGACGCAGATTAGCAAGATTTCCCTGGACTCGCCTGACTACACGATATTCCCGTTGCCCCTGGGCAAGGTAAGGTATGCCATAGCCATCGACTATGATCCCGTGGAGGAGCACATCTACTGGTCCGACGTGGAGACATTCACGATCAAGAGGGCGCATGCCGATGGCACTGCAGTGATGGACTTTGTCACCTCCGAGGTGCGGCATCCCGATGGCCTGGCGCTGGACTGGCTGGCTCGCAATCTCTACTGGACGGACACGTCTACGGATCGGATAGAGGTCTGCCGCCTGGATGGTTCGGCCCGCAAGGTGCTTATCTATGAGCATCTGGAGGAGCCGAGAGCCATTGCGGTGGCCCCTTCGCTGGGGTGGATGTTCTGGAGCGACTGGAACGAACGCAAGCCGAAGGTGGAGCGAGCCTCTCTGGACGGTTCGGAGCGCGTGGTCCTGGTCTCCGAGAACCTGGGCTGGCCCAACGGCATTGCCCTAGACATCGAAGCGAAGGCCATCTATTGGTGCGACGGCAAGACGGACAAGATCGAGGTGGCCAACATGGATGGCTCCGGACGCCGAGTCGTGATCAGTGACAACCTGAAGCACCTGTTTGGACTAAGCATCCTCGACGACTACCTGTACTGGACGGACTGGCAGCGTCGCTCCATTGACCGGGCGCACAAGATCACGGGCAACAACCGGATCGTGGTGGTCGATCAGTATCCGGATCTGATGGGCCTGAAGGTCACACGCCTGAGGGAGGTCAGGGGCCACAATGCCTGCGCGGTAAGGAACGGCGGGTGCTCTCATCTGTGCCTGAACCGACCACGGGACTACGTCTGCCGCTGTGCCATCGACTACGAGTTGGCCAACGACAAGCGCACCTGCGTGATTCCGGCCGCCTTCCTGCTGTTCTCGCGCCAGGAGCACATCGGACGCATTTCTATCGAGTACAACGAGGGCAACCACAACGACGAGCGGATACCCTTCAAGGATGTGCGCGATGCGCATGCCCTGGACGTGTCGGTGGCCGAGCGGCGCATCTACTGGACGGACCAGAAGAGCAAGTGCATCTTCCGGGCCTTCCTCAACGGCTCCTATGTGCAGCGGATCGTGGACTCCGGACTGAGTCAACCCGACGGCATTGCTGTGGACTGGCTGGCCAACAATATCTACTGGTCGGATGCGGAGGCGCGTCGCATTGAGGTGGCCCGCTTGGACGGCACCAGTCGCCGGGTGCTGCTGTGGAAGGGAGTGGAGGAGCCACGCTCCTTAGTCCTGGAGCCGCGACGTGGCTACATGTACTGGACAGAATCGCCGATGGATGTGATTCGTCGAGCTTCGATGGATGGCTCCGATATGCAGACCATTGTGTCGAATGCCAATCATGCTTCCGGCCTGACCTTCGACCAGGAGACGCGACGCCTCTACTGGGCCACCCAGTCTCGGCCAGCCAAGATCGAGAGCGCCGACTGGGATGGCAAGAAGCGACAGATTCTGGTCGGCAGCGACACGGACGAGCCGTATGCGGTGTCCCTGTACCAGGACTTTGTCTACTGGAGTGACTGGAACACCGGTGACATTGAACGGGTGCACAAAACGACGGGCCAGAACCGCAGCCTGGTTCACTCGGGCATGACGTACATCACCTCGCTGCTGGTGTTCAATGACAAGCGTCAGACCGGCGTGAATCCCTGCAAGGCCAACAACGGCGGCTGCTCGCATCTGTGCCTTGCGACGCCGGGAAGGCGGGGCATGACCTGCGCCTGTCCCACACACTACCAACTTGCCAAGGACGGTGTCTCTTGCATTCCGCCTAAGAACTACATCATTTTTAGCCAGAGGAACAGCTTCGGGCGACTGCTACCGAACACCACCGACTGCCCGAACATCCCGCTGCCCGTATCCGGCAAGAATATACGCGCTGTGGACTATGATCCCATCACTCACTACATTTACTGGGTAAGAGGGGGGAAAGATAAGCCTAAAACTGTTTACCAATTACGTTAATTTATTCCAGATTGAGGGCAGAAGTCACAGCATCAAGAGATCCCTGGCTAATGGCACCAAGGTGAGCCTGCTGGCCAACTCGGGACAGCCCTTTGACCTGGCCATTGACATCATAGGACGACTGCTATTCTGGACATGCTCTCACTCTAACAGCATTAATGTGACGAGGTAAGGCAATGCCTTGCTTTTAGCTTATTAGACCTTACTAATGTTTCTCTATTCTCCAGCTTCCTGGGTGAGTCCGTGGGCGTCATTGACACCGGGGATTCGGAGAAGCCCCGCAACATTGCCGTGCACGCCATGAAGCGTCTTCTCTTCTGGACAGATGTGGGCAGTCACCAGGCCATTATCCGCGCCCGCGTCGATGGCAATGAGCGCGTGGAGCTGGCCTACAAGCTGGAGGGAGTCACGGCCCTGGCTCTGGATCAGCAGTCGGATATGATATACTATGCCCATGGCAAGCGGATAGATGCCATTGATATCAATGGCAAGAACAAGTGAGTTTTGCAAAACAATAAAACCTTGGGAAATCAGGAAATAATTAATACTTTTTCTTAGGAAAACCCTGGTGTCCATGCACATCTCTCAGGTGATCAACATCGCTGCCCTCGGGGGCTTTGTCTATTGGCTGGACGACAAGACCGGCGTGGAACGCATCACTGTCACCGGCGAACGTCGCTCCGCCGAGCTGCAGCGTTTGCCGCAAATCACTGATATACGGGCGGTTTGGACACCAGATCCCAAGGCGCTGCGCAACCACACCTGCCTGCATAGTCGCACCAAGTGCTCGCACATCTGCATCGCCAGTGGAGAGGGTATGGCACGCACTCGCGATGTCTGCTCCTGCCCCAAGCATCTTATGCTGCTGGAGGACAAGGAGAACTGCGGCGCCTTTCCGGCTTGCGGCCCCGATCACTTTACGTGCGCTGCTCCCGTTTCGGGGATCAGTGACGTGAACAAGGACTGTATACCCGCCTCCTGGCGCTGTGACGGGCAAAAGGATTGTCCCGACAAGTCCGACGAGGTGGGCTGCCCCACTTGCCGGGCGGATCAGTTTAGTTGCCAGTCGGGCGAGTGCATCGACAAGTCATTGGTATGCGACGGCACAACCAATTGTGCCAATGGCCACGATGAGGCAGATTGCTGCAAGAGGCCGGGAGAGTTCCAGTGCCCCATCAATAAGGTAATTGTCCAAAAATATTCACGAAAACAGAAAACCACTAATTGCATTTAACTATTCTCCAGCTCTGCATCTCCGCCGCTCTGCTCTGCGATGGCTGGGAGAACTGTGCCGACGGAGCCGATGAATCTTCGGACATATGCATGAAGCGCCGCATGGCTCCAGCTTCGGACAAGCGCGCCTTTATGATTCTGATTGGCGCCACCATGATCACCATCTTCTCCATAGTCTACCTGCTGCAGTTCTGTCGGACGCGGATTGGCAAGAGTCGCACGGAACCGAAGGACGATCAGGCCTCGGATCCCCTATCACCGTCGACGCTAAGCAAATCACAACGCGTATCCAAGATCGCGTCTGTGGCGGATGCCGTGCGAATGTCCACTCTTAATTCGCGCAACAGCATGAACTCGTACGATCGAAATCACATCACTGGAGCGTCCAGTTCGACGACGAATGGCAGTAGCATGGTGGCATATCCCATCAATCCACCACCATCGCCGGCGACCAGGTCGCGACGTCCGTACCGGCATTACAAAATCATCAATCAACCGCCGCCACCGACGCCCTGTTCCACGGACATTTGCGACGAATCCGACTCGAATTACACCAGCAAATCGAACAGCAATAACAGCAACGGCGGCGCCACGAAGCACTCTTCCAGCTCGGCGGCCGCTTGCTTGCAGTACGGCTACGACAGTGAGCCGTATCCGCCACCGCCGACGCCGCGCTCCCACTACCACAGCGATGTGCGCATAGTGCCGGAGTCCTCGTGCCCGCCATCGCCATCGTCGCGTAGCTCAACGTACTTCTCCCCGCTGCCGCCGCCACCGTCACCGGTTCAGTCGCCGAGTCGCGGCTTCACGTAACATTTTGAGATTTACATGTAAGGCGGCAAGGGGGGCAAGAAACATATCATTGTATGCCGAGCTTTTCCTTTGAGTTTTATTATTAGCTACTATTAATTATTATTATTATTTTTACCACTCTAATATCTACCACTGATGATTTGTAAATATGTACGTGTGTTTAATTGGTCATTTAAGGCTTTAACTAATTTTAATCGTAGCTTAAAGAGAGAGGGTCCCTGCCTGAAGGACCTATCCGAGATCTCGTCAAGTTTCATTTTGCCAGATACACCGAAATAGAAGGCAGTACAACCACAATAGACTGCAGTTTACTTTCTTTTTTTTT
>JAEIIO010063787.1:0-15300 GCA_018874655.1 Drosophila diplacantha | reverse complement strand
TTGATGTTGATGTTGCTGTTTCGACCTGGTCACTTGAAAGACCTCTCCCGGCCATAGCTGCTCGATTCAGTTGCTCGAACGACAGGCATCGAAGAGGTCTTCACTAAGAATGTCGCTGGGCGGACATCAGTTGGACCAATTGCTGGTGTAGTTGGTCCAGGGCATCTAATAAATTTATTATTATTACTTGTGAATTGATGAAATAAGTCTGACAGCCTTACGTGCTTGTCGTGGTGATCCCACACCTCCATCTTGTCTGGCATGTGTGCGGAGATATCAGGCACGCTAGGGGCGCCCACAAAATGCTGAAAGCCGTACGAGGGCATCAGGTTGACGTGCTGCTGCTGCTGCTGTTGGCTCATATTTGGCGGCGCCTGCATGTTGTGGTAGTCCATGGGCATCTGTAGGTTACGGAAGTTAGAAGTTAGTTATTAGAGGCCAACCGCAAAGAGTTACAAGACAATAGGAACTTACATTCATTTGCTCGTGCTGCTGCTGCTGCGGATATGGCCCGTTGTTATAGGGCCTGTACTGCTGTTGTTGCTGCTGCTGCTTCAGCCAGTTGAGAGGCTGCTGCTGCTGCTGCGACTGGGGTGGAGGCGGTGGCTGCTGTTGCAAGCCTGGCGGCTGGGCCTTCGGCTCGTGAGCCCATGGTGGCAGGACGGTCGACAGGGCGTCGTCCATACTCAGAGCCGAGGCGGCTACGTTGAAGTTGTTGAACTTCCAGGAAGCAGCACGTTCCGTGCCAATGGGACGCGGCATCTTGCGGATGTCGTCATGGTTGGGCGACATGGCAGATGGCGAGCCAAGGCCCGCCATTCCGCCGCCGCCGGCTCCGTTCTCCAGGTGCAGTATATCCCGGCCGGTGTACGAGGGATATTCCAGTGTGCCTCCATACCAGCGCTGCCCAGCACCTACTCCTCCCGGCTGCCTGGCACCTGCGCCCGGTGGCTGTCGCCCCTGGTTGCCGCCTCCAAACATATTCGACTGCGGCGCTCCACCCTGCGGCGGCGGCGGCTGCTTGTTGCCCTGGGCAAAGACTGAGGCGCGAGGATTCAGGCGAAGCATATTGTTGCCATCCACAATGTACGGCGAGGACGAGGGATCCATGGGATAGCTAAGCTGCGGCTGCTGTTGTTGCTGCTGCTGCTGTTGGGAGGCACCCACCTTGTCATAGATTAGACGCTGCAGATTCTGCTGCTGGCGATCGATCATGGCGGCGGCGGCTGCTGCTGCGGCGGCCGCTACGTTTCCTCCGCTGGCCGGATTGGAGCCAATCGCTCCGTATACGGGTGGTCCTCCGGTATCCGTGGTGGACATTGACATGGGGACATGCCTCTGAATGGGAGCCGTGGCCGTGGGCGGCTTAATAACACCCGGTGAGTGAGCAGGTGCGGTCTCCCCAAGACCGCTCTGGGCGCCATTAATGGAAGGCTGTTGGACAACTCCTGTAGCATTCACATCGTTGTTTGCCACTAATGGGGACCTGGCCGGCGCTGCAGACGCTCCAGCTCCGCCACTGGTGATAATATTCAGAGCCTGCTGTACTGTCTGTTGGCTGGTTTGGGGTTGCTGCTGCTGCTGTTGTTGTTGCTGTTGCTGAATCACATTGCCCACCGGTGGCGAGGTCGAGTGATTCGACGAAGCCTTGGAACTGCCCACCGGCGAACTGAGGATGTTGCGATTGTATCCTGGCGCCTTAGAGGCATCCGCCTGAGGCAGAATATCACTAACTGGTCCCGCACCGCCGGCTCCGCCTCCAACGCCAGGATCACCGAGCTTGCCCCACTGCGACTGCTGGTAGTCGCTGAACAGGGAATAGGCGCTCGACAGCTTGGCCGCCAGCTGGGTACTGAAGCTATCGCTCGCAGTGTTCGCTGCACTGGCCGCCATCAAGTCGTTGAGAATATTCGTGTTGATCACCAGATTCTGCTGGGCCTGTGAATGGGTCTGCGCTTGCTGTTGCTGGTGTGCTTGCTGCTGCATGGGCTGTGGCTGCGACTGCTGTTGTTGCTGTAACTGTTGCTGCGGCCCAGGTGCCATTGCTTGCTGCTGCATTTGCTGTTGGGTCTGTTGCTGCTGCTGTTGAGTCTGTTGTTGCTGCTGTGCTTGGGTGGGTGATCCCACTCGCTTACTGGGCGGAGCAATGGGCTTTACACTGCTGTTGGATGACGCTGAGGCTGCGGCGGCGGCTGCATTCACGGCGGCCACATCGGCCGCATTGAAGGTGCCAATTGGTCCAGCCAATATGTTATTGCCACCGCTGCCCAGTTGGGCAACGTGACCAGCAGCCCCTGTTGAAGCGGCTCCTTGGGCAGGCCCGGAGACTGGTTTTCCCCTACCAAAGGGAGCCACCACGCCACTGCTGCGTCCGCCAACCAAGGCAATAACAGCGTTAGCTCCTCCTGCTGCCTCTGCCTTTTTGGGCGAAGAAGATGCGGCCGTGACCGCTGCTGCCTTTGCAAAGTTCTGTACTCCTCCAGAAGCCACTGTCGAGGACTTGACTTGGGCAGAAATGTTGCTCTTCTGTGCAGACGCAGCGGACTTGGACGAGCCCTCTGAGCCCTTGCTGCCCTTGGACACGCCATTCGAGGAGGTAGCACCACCTGCATTTCGTCCAGACTGCTGCTGCTGGCTTAAATAGCCACCACGACCATTCTGTCCGCGGGAAGAACCAGACGATGCACTCGCCGACGACGCCGACCCCGAAGACTTGGAGCTGCTGCCATTTGACTTGCCAGAGCCCGAGATACGTCCACTTGAGGCCTTCACGGGCTGTGCGTGCAGTGGCTGCTGCTGCTGTTTGTGCGCATTGTTGTAGGCTGCACCTCCCGCCGTTGTCGTTGAACTTGCCGACGAACTAGAGGATGTCGAGGTGGTGGACGCCGCCGATGAGAAGTTGTTCGCAGTTACGCCGGCAGCAGTGCGATTGTCCCAAGTGCCGACGGCCATTGGGGCAGTTGCTGCGCTGGCGCTGGCCGTCTGCTTTATGCTGCTGTTAATCCTGGGGAGCATCTGCAAAATGTCCACATCCGGATCCTTGATGAGTGCGAGTATGAGCATATGAGCCTGCTTGGTGGCATCGGTCAGGCCCTTGATCGTGATGCAGCGCTCAGACTGGTTCTTGCCCTGCTTCTCCACCTCAATATGGGCACCAGTGGTGGCTCTAATGGCGTTGATGTTGCTTCCACCACGTCCAATCACCCGGGAGATGGCGTTCACCGGCACTTGCACCTTCTTGCACGTCATCTCGGGAGCCGAGGACGACGCTGATGTCGCACCTGTGCCTGCGCCTTGGGAGCTCGTGCTGTTGCTGGCGCTGTTGTTGGCCAGGTGGTGGTGATGCGGATTATGGTGCTGCTGCAAGCTGGTCGCCGAACTGGCACTGGCTGTCGCAGGCACTGGAGTGCCACTGGCACCTCCCACAGCTGCAGTTGTCTGCTGGGCGCTGCTCTTGCGTACTACCTCCTTCCATCCATCAACTTCGCTGCGCTTTGCCAGATTTAGGCTGACGCTGCTGCTCATTGCTTGTGACACTGCAGGTTTGGCCACTTCCTTGCGGGTCGTGATAGTTGTGGCGGTGGTGTTGGCGCTGCCAATGTTGCTAGCCGATTCGCTGCTCTGAAGCTTGCCAGAGTTACTGGGTTGAGTCTGTTTGGCTGCCGGCTGTGCTACCTCTTTGGGCGCCTGATTCTCCTTCTCACGCTTGTTGCTGCTGACCGAACTGGTTGTCTTCTCCTCCTTCTTTTTCACAGACGACGTCTCTTCCTTCTTGACCTCCAGTTGGCGCTTTAGAGGCCCCGACGCTGATGCCGTCGCCATCTGTTGTGTGGGAGGGGACGTCTTGACGGCACTTTCGACTACCGCCGCTGGTTGCTTCTTTACTGAGATGCCTTTGATGGCGGTGGTGGTTGAGGCGGATGTGACAGCCGGTGGAGTGGGTGTGGAAGCTGGTTCCGCAGCCATCATCGCCTTGTTTTTCTGCAGCTGCTGCTTCTTGCTCTTCTTTCCCTGACCGGAGTTAGCTGCCGTGTCCAGAGTTTGAGCGGCACCCAGGCGAGCGGCTCCCTTGGTGTCACCGCTGGAGCAGGAACCCTGATCGATGCCAGAGTCACCCTCCTCACGTGCGGCGTGGGCCTGCGGCCCAACTTCCTCATCCTCGTCGTCCTTATCGGAATCATCGTCCTTGTCACTGGCATCGTCATCGTCGCCTTGCTGGTCGTCTCCATCGGCTCCTCCGCGTCCGCTGCCCTGCTGCTGACGTCGCTTCTCCTCTTTCTTCTCCATCTTCTTCTTCTTCTTTCGCTCACGCCGCCTGGCAGCAGCCGCCTTGCGGCTCTCTTCGCGTGTCCGCTCCAGATCCAGCTCCTCCAGCAGAATCGATGCGTTCTTATTAGCCTTGACGGCCTGTGCCTCCTTAGCGCTGCGCAGAATCTTCATGCAATCGTAGCACTTGTCGATCAGCTCCTTGTCACTGATAGTGCCAATGAAACGGATCATCTCCTGGTCAGAGGGGAACTGAGATACGTACTGAACCATCCACTTAACGATCTTGGTGTGACCCTTGCGGAAGGCGGCCATCAGGCAGGAGACGCGCCGATTGTCCTGTGAGTCAATGTCAGCATTGTGGTCGTACAAGAGTTCTACAACACTCAGGTGGCCCCCGTGGGCGGCCAGCCAGAGCGGCGAGTTACCCTTTTTATTCTTTACCTCTACACTGGCTCCCCGTGACAGCAGGAGCTCCACAAACTTCTGGTGGCCCTTGTCGGCAGCAATGGTCAGCGCCGTGTCCCTGGATGTGGGCACTGGAGCTGCATTCACATCCGCCCCTTTATCCAGCAGGACGCGGCCCACTTCGATGTAGCCGCCCGAGGCGGCTTCCATTAGGGGGGTGAGGCCCGTCTTTGCTCGGTGCTCGACATTGGCCCGCCGGTCCAGCAGCAGACTAACGACCTCATGCCTGCCCTGGAAGCAGGCCAAAGTCAAGGCCGTGTTGCGATTCGTCTCAATCTGGGCGTTGATGTCAGATCCCTGATCTAGTAGCAACTTCACCGCCGGAGTGTGTCCATTCATGGCCGCCAGCATGAGGGGCGAGATTCCCAACTTGCTGCCAGTCCGGGAATTGATCTCGGCTCCATGGCTGAGCAGCAGCTTGATGATGTTCACATAGCCGCCACTGGCCGCCAAACTCAATGGAGTGTAGTCGGACACGTTTCGGTGCTCCTTGTTAGCTCCAACGCTGAGCAGGAGCTCCACCACCTCGTAGCGTCCGCCTGAGCAGGCCAACGACAGTGGCGTGTCCTTGGTGCGCTCGGATTGGGCCTCCAACTCGGCACTGTGTTTGAGCAAAATGTCCACGACCTTGTCATGTCCAGCTGTTGCCGCCAGGATTAGCGGTGTAAATCCCTTCTTGTCCCGGTGCTCGATATTCGCCCCCCGACTGATAAGCAGCTCCACGAGCTCCTCGTGCCCCCCGGCACATGCCAGTGTCAGGGCTGTGTCGTGGTTTGACTCCGTTTCCGAGTCAATCTCAATGGTCTTATCCACGCAAGCTGGAGTCGCCACGGCCAACTGGTTCTGCAGTTGCGCCTGCTGCTGGGCCGTTGCTACCTGGGGCTGTTGATGCTGATTGGTGTTCACTGTGAACGAAATATGAATTGGGAAATCAGGTTAGAGGCGGTCCTACTTCCGGAAGAGCATTCCTATTTACCTTGACTGCCGGCTGGCGTTTGTCGGAATCCAGAGCATCGGCGATCCTTGCGGGACTGCTTGTCAATTGCCTTCTTGGCAATGCCGCCGGGCATCGACTTGGTGGTTGTACTCACTCCGCTGCTGGGCGTGGGTGTGGGCGTGCCCATTGGCCAAATCGACAGCTCGTTCTGCGGCTGTCCTGGCTGCTGCTGCAGTTGCTGTTGCTGTTGCTGCTGTGGAGGCTGCAGGGCGAATTGCGTATATTGTCCAACAGCTGCTGGTTGCGGCACCACTACGGAGGCAGGATGCGTCTGTGTGGCCACCTGGTAGAACAAGGTCAATGATGCCACATGTTAAGGCTTCATAATCAGCGAAAGAGCAGCTTCAATAACTTACCTGATGCTGGACACAGGTTGGCGCCTGCATGAGCGGTGGAGGATGGAGGAGCAGCTGTTCCTGCAGGTTAAAGTGCTTTTGCTTGAGTGGCAAGGGCGCTGCGGCAGTCGCTTGGCCGCTGCTACGCTGAAGCAGCAACTCCTGGGCCACCTGCTCCAACTCGTTTTGGGTGGGCGCACGCTGGCCGCCGGTTCGATGATGCTGGAAAAGATGGGCCTGCTCTGCGTGCAACAGTTGTTGCTGCTGCTGCTGCTGTTGCTCAGAGATAGGCTCTCCCACGGCCTGTTGCTGGGACATGTTGGGCGGCAACTGGAAAAGCAGCTGCACTGGCGGAGCATTCTTGTCACCGCTCTCCACGTTGTACACGAAGTTGGTGGCGGGCGGCTGCTGATGCTGGTGTTGGTGTGCAGCCACAGCCTTGATGATGCGGGCGTTGGAGTACTGTTGCATCTGCTGCTTCAGCTCTGGATCGTTCTCCAAGGCAAGCTGTTGCTGATGGAAATCGGCCGCATTGGTCACTGCTGGATGATGCAACTGCAGCTGCTGCTGTTGCTGGTCGTCCGTGGTAGTGAATGGCAGTAACGAAAGCGGAGCCTGTTGATGTTGCTAAAATATACAAGGACGTAAATACCCAAAATTCGGAATACACGGGATGGTTGAACCCACCTGCAGGTGCATTTCATCCGCGTCGAGGAGTCGCTGGTCGAGTGGGATGTTCTGCCGCATAGGATAGTCCAGCAGGACGAGATTCGCCTGTTGTTGCTGTGCATCCGGCGGCACTTCGCCCGGCGATCTGACAACACCCACCAACTGCTCTTGTCCGGGCCACTTGGCCGACGATTGCGCCGCCGCCGCCCAGCTTCCGGCAAACCTACCTTTGCACATCTGGTTCAGGCTAAACTCTGCCAGCTCGGGGTAGTTAAGGCTGCTTGCCAGTTCCTATTAGCAAGTATAATTAGTAAGATTGTGTTTTAACGAAAATATAAAAATAAAGCGCACCTGGAATATGTCCTCCATTTCGCCATCGTTGGCAAAGTGTTCCAAGCCGGGATATAGCTCGCTGGGTCCAGCGTTGCCATCATCGTCAACTGCAAGTGAAGATAAGTTTGTTTTTTAAGAATCATTAATCGCTGCCAGTGTGCAAACCTACCACATTGCTGCTGATCCCCGCCGTCCACCTGATGTTGGAGCTGCTGCTGCTTCTGGTGGACAACGGCAGCTGCCTTGGCGTGCGCTGCTGCTGCTGTGGCGGCTGCCAGCTGTTGCTGGAGAACGCTATTCAGAGCCGCATTGCTGTTGGCCGCCGCCTTGAGATTGCTTATCTGGGGCAGAACGTGGACCAGCTCCGAGTTGGTGAGGTCGGGCGGGAAATCGCACAAGGTTTGCGAGGTAAGGATTAAGTTCTCCAATCGTGTCGCCATCTTGCGCTGCTTCGTTGGCAGTGTGCTGCTGCTGTTGCTGCTCTTCGAGTTATTATTATTATTATTGTTGTTGTTGCCGGCATTCTGATCATTGACGGGCACATCCAAGAAGAACTCATCGTCCTCATCATCGTCCTCGTCCTCCTCTCCCTCATCGCCCTCGGCAGCGCCTTCATCTTCATCGATGTAGTCCACCTCTCCATCATTGTCCACATCAGCATCATCTTCGTCATAGTTTAGCTTATCGATGTTATCTCCGCTGTTGGTATCCTGCTCATCATCCTCGTCCTCATCTTCTTCGTCATCCTCATCGTCTTCTTCCTCTTCCAGAATGATACCATCCTCACGGAGGGCAGCGGCCAGCGCAATGGGCTCGGGCGGCAGTGTATTCTCAACATCCTCTGCGCCATCAGCAGCACCTTCGATGTCTTCGTCGCCATCACCATCGCTCTCAAGCTCTGAGCTAATCTCATCTGGATCCTTATTGGCTGCAGCTACAGCAGCGGCCGCTGCCGCCGCGGAACAGAGTGTAGCTAGATTCTTCATCTCGGCCCGTGGTTCCGTCCCATGGCGATCATCGCCTTCATTTGGCGACATCGTGGTCTCCTCCATTTCCGGCGGTGTCTCTGTTGGCGACTTGGGCTGATCGCCAAAGAAATTGTGCACTCCAACCATATGCCATCCGTCCTTGAAGAAATTCAACTTTGGCTTCAGGGTGGGGTCCTTCCTGCCTCGCGACCCATTAACTGCCGTCTCCAGCATGCCGCGGAAATCCTCCATGGCCGTCTTGCGCTGCAGGGCCACATCCATGGATTGATGCTGTTGCTGGTCAACAAAATTGCCGCTGCCAGTCGGCGACGCAAGGGGCGAAGCCGGTGAATTGGAGTAGGCCACCACATTACCTGAAGAAGTTGCGGCGGCTGCTGCCGCGGCAGCTGCTGCATTATCCAAAGCCACTCGTTGATGGTGTAATTGCAGATGCTGTTGTAATTGCAAGTGTGTCTGTTGCATTTGCTGGGGAAATAGGAGGGGATACATGTAGTGAGTGCCACTTGCTAGCTTGGAAACTACTCACCAAGTTATTGTAAATGGAGACCATCTGGTTCTGCTGTAGGTTTGGCAACACCTGATGGGCATGTTGCGCTGCTGCTGCTGCCGCTGCCGCCGCTGCTGCTGCGGCTGCCTGCTTGCGATTGCTCTTGTTGGTAGCCTTTACCTTGGGCCTGTCGCTAATGGCTGTGCTCTGTAGAACTTCCGAGGAGTGTGTGATGACGGCTCCACCACAGTTTCGCTGCAAAGACAGGTCATAAAAATATTTCTTCTGGCTGGGAATGCAAGGCCAACTTACCGCTGAACCCTGGGCACAAGCACCGCTACTTTCCAGGGCTGGCGCTTCGGCTCCTGCTGGCAAAAAATTATTGCAAACACTTATTGAACTGATGCACATATCAAGGAACTTGAACTTACCTTTCAAGGCTAGCTCGTTGGGGTCAGTGGTAATGCTGCCGCTGGTGGTATCCGGCGGAAGTTCGCCCTTCTTTAGCTCCGGCATAAAGCCGCGACGTCGCTGCAACCGTGGATCCTCTCCAGAGCAGGCAAACTGCGGCGACTTTCCATCCTCACCCAGAGGCTGCGAACGCACCTGCTCAGAGTGCTGTTGCTGATCCAGCGGGCAGTCGATGAACTCTACCACGTCCCCAGACTTCAACACACGATTCCTGTTCGGCAGCATGCTCTTCATCTTGGCCTGACCTTGTGGTAGTGGCTGCTGTTGTTGTTGCATTACCGGTTGCTGGCAAACAGTGTGGAAGAGCACCGGCGGAGCTGGCGGCGCCTTCTGCGGCGGCTGCAGAGAGTTGATGTGCTCCATATCCAGGTCGAAGTGCTTGCACGGCACCAAAGGGTGCTGCCCGGCCTGAGGTGATTGCTGCTGCTGTTGCTGCTCAAAGCCAGGCTGCAGGTGAAATAGTCGGGACTTGGCAATAAGGCCCTCCTGCTGCTGGGCGCCTAGGGTGGTTAGGTCGATGCCTCCAACTTCTCCGTACTCCTCCATTCCAGCTTCACTCCCGGTGGTGCTGGCACCTGCTCCGGCGCCGCCCATACCCGAAGACGCTGCCGTCAACTGCAGCTCGCCGGCGTCTAAAAATTCGCCAGTGCCCAGGGCTACTATGTTCGATACATTGCCGGTACTGCTGAACTGCTGCTGGTGAAACAACTGCTGGTTGGAGGCTCGAGCTGCCTCAGATAGTTCATGCAGTCCGGGGGGAGCGTTGAGCTGCTGCAACTGATGCTGTAGCTGCTGCTGGAGGATCTTCTGCTGCTGCAGGCGCATCTGATTGGAACCAGCTGCGGCAGCGGCGGCGGCTGCAGCTGCGGCGGCAGCGGCCGCTTGTTGGTTCGCGTTTGCAGCCGCTGCCATATCCGCCGTTTGCGAAATGTTGGGATAGCTGAATAGGAGCTCCACAACACGTGTGTGTCCGCCCTTGGAGGCCTCAATTAGCATGGTGCTGTTGTCCTTTAGCTTGTGGAACGGATCGGCGTTGTTCTTCAGTAGCAGTTCCACCACAGCCTGGTGCCCACCGGCACAGGCCAGCGAAAGGGCAGTGTGGTCATTGCTGGTCGTCTGCTTATTGACGTTGGCGCCCTTCTGAATGAGGAACTTGACGGTGCACAGGTGTCCGGCGCGACAGGCCTTCATCAGCGGCGTTCGTCCGCCCTCGGACTCATGCTCCAACTCGGCTGCATAGGATAGGAGCACGCCAGCCGCATCCGTATGACCGTTTTCGCAGGCATGCGTCAAGGCCGTATCTCCCGTCTGCGTCTCGGCATGAACATTGGCCTTGTTCTTGAGCAGGAAGCGTACCAGGTCGGTGTGTCCCTCCTGTGAGGCCTCCATAAGGGGCGTAGAGGCGCCCAGTTCCAGATTGGCGCCCTCCTTGATCAGAAAGGCAGCCACCTCACTGAAGCCGCCGCAGCAGGCCAACGTGAGGGCCGTTTCCTGGGTCTCCTCCGTGGTGGCATTGATGTTTGCCCCCTTGCTAAGCAGCAGCGCCACCATCTCCTCGTGGCCCTCGCGCGCCGCCTCCATTAGCGGAGTGTAGCCTTCATCGTTCACCTCCTCGATATTAGCGCCGCGCTCAATCAGCAAGGTGGCCAATTCAACGTGCCCACCGCAAGCGGCTAACGTTAGCGGCGACTCAAACGAATCCGTCGGCATATTTACCTGGGCACCCGAGTCCAGCAGGAGTCGTGCCACCTCAACGTGACCGTCCATTGACGCTTCCATTAGGGCGGTGTGCATTTCGTCGGTCTTGTGCTCCTGATCGGCGCCGGCTTGTAGCAGGAATCGGACCATGTCCAGATGGCCCTTGTAGCAGGCCAAGGTAAGGGCGCTCTCTTTAAACTCGTTCGAGTGAGTGTTAATGCCAGCGCCATGTTCCAGCAGAACCTAAAAAAATATTATAAGTTAGTTAGTAGGAAAATTACGTGGTAAACTTAGAAATGAGATGCACGGAATCAGATAAGATCAAACTAAATCACAGAGCGCTGGCATCTTGCCTAGACCAATCAATAACTCGATTCAGATCGCGGGTCTGTGCCACCACCATTCTCAAATCTCGGATTATAATCATATATATATATATCGTAAACAACCGGTGCAGTAGAAATAACGAATTCACTTACCTTTGCCACTTCAACATGTCCGGCGGAGGCGGCCTCCATCAGGGGTGTGTGTCCATTTTCGTTCTGCTCCTCGACGTTGGCGCCGTGCTTGAGTAGAACCTTGACCACATCGACCTGACCGCCGGCACAAGCGAACATGAGCGGGGTATTGCCGGTGGCGCAATGGGCATTCACATCGGCATGGTGACTGAGCAGCAGATTCACAATGTCCAAATGCCCCGCGGAGGCGGCCTCCATGAGGGGTGTCGAGTCCTTTTGCCCCTTGTCCTCCACCTGGGCGGCAGACATGGCCAGCAGAACCTGTGGGTGAGACACCACGAAATGCGGGTAAGTTGGGTGAACCGTGTATAAATGCGCGAAGGAAATATAAATGCCCCGACTAATCTCCAAATGGTTATCTAGTTTTCTTGAAATTTCTCTGTGATTTCCCACGGCTGCTAACACGGTGGTATTTATCGATAAGCAGACGCCAGAAGCTAGTGCGGAGGAGGTAGCGTTGCCATACCGGCGAATCAACACACTTTCGGTGCGATGCAGTGGCGTCCGCAGAGGCTGGCAGCCATCGAGCTCAGCTGTTTTTCGGCCGTGAGAATTTCACGTGCCATGAATTCGACGAACTTGGATGGATCATGTAGTAATGATAAATTCTATCCAGTATTAACGAATTTTTAAATCAAAAGTTTAGTTTTGAAAGAAATATAGAGAAATCTTACAGAAAAATATCTATATACGTATGTACGTATAAATTGTAATTAACCTAGGAGAATATGTGGCGTATTCTGGATGGATAAAACAAACCTGAGCCAGCTCGTAGTAACCCGCCGAGCAGGCCATCGAGAGCAGAGATTCGCCATCGTCCGTGGAAGCAGCAGCATCATTTAAGTTAACGTTCCCCTTACAGAGCAGCCGCTTCACCGTATTGACATCGTTATCCGTGCAGGCGGCCACCAGTGATCGGGAGAAGCCACTACTGCTGAAAATAACAAGATGGGTTAGCTCTGCGAAAGGCATTTGGTAAACACTCACTTCTTGTCCCGCGGGCTACTGGCACAACGCATCTTGGTCAGCGCCTGCTTGGTCTCATCAATGGCATGGGTGGCGTGGCGCAGGACGGGTGCCTTCTCATTGGCCGCGGCCTCCAGCAGGGCGGTGAGATTACTCGATCGCTTATTGTTGGCGTCTAACAAAAAGGGTGCATCTTCCTCCTCGTCCTCATCGTCGATCTCTTCATCGTCCGCATCGTTGTCCTGCAGCACATCTGGGGAAAGGGGAACCGGAAAAAGGTTAATGAAGAAGGTTAAATTTAGCATTCGGGCTAAATGAGCCGGACACGGGAACTCACCTATCTCCTCCTCGTCCTCTTCGTCATCGCCGTCAGACTCGTCAGAGTCCTCTGACTCCTCCTCCGTCTCATCCTCATCCTCGCGCACCTCGCCCTCATGCTGGCAGCTATCGGGATCTGACTCTGGGATATCATCCTGCAAGAGAGAATCGTACATTTTTGTGTGTTAGTCTTTTCGTGGATAAAAGTATTTATTTCTATGGACGAACTGGGGTGTGAGTATTAAAAGTTGACTACAGATAAAAGCTAGAAGTTACGAATTAGAAAAGCTAAATCTATATAGTTGATCAGTAGAGCACATTCTTGTTGTCTAAGGCCAGCAACAAAGTGGTGTGATTATGTGAGTGTCTCTTGGGAATAAGTGAGAAAGGAGGAAGCGGAGTAGTAGTTGGGTTAAGATCCGATCAATCATTGTGTGGTAGCAAAAGTTAGTTTGGGACTGAAGCTTTTGAATCATTTGATTATTGCCTTCGTTAAATGTGGGCTCGATTTTCTGGCGATGCGGGGTATGAGGAGCGGGGTTATAACGCGAAACTGAAACTTACCAGGAGATCTGGCCTTAAACACAAGAATGCCAATAGGATCTACAAATAAAGAGAAACGAAAGAAACATACATAAATCATAAAAATTAACGCAAGAGCAGACAAAATTGAGAGTTCAAAGTTAAGAGAAAGCTTGTTCCGGGACTAGGAGAGGATTTACATCAACGAAGAACTGCAGCAGAATATCCATGCGGCAACGGGAACTCCTGGTCAGCACTTTGGTCAATCTCAGTAAAAGTGTACGGACTGATATCCAGGTAATGGTTATCATTGCCCGGTTTTAGCGTTTCTTGGCACGTCGTTTTAAAAAACCAAAATTTTAAAATTATATCGTATTTTGGGTAAATATAACAACAACAGGAACAAATGTGACAAGAAATGACCGACGAACAAGACCAAGTCCCCAAAAAAAAAAAAAAAAAGAAATAATACAGTAAACGAAAACGACAAATTGAAATGGCAATAACGACAGAGTTGCCAGATAAGCCAAAATCTGACCAAAACTGGCCAAAAAATAGTTATCGATAACAGCTGAAGAAGTGGACGTGGAGGAGACCGAAAGCTATCAAACAAAAAATTACATGGTGATTCCACTGAGCGATCGGACCCTACAGGTTTTTTGGGATGGATTTTCTTGCCTCTGTTGGAATGCACAGCCAAATTGTTCCCTTTCCCTGAATTTTCCTTTTAACTAGTATAAAATTTCTTAAATTGTTTTTTGTGTATATGTACATATATGTATTTTTGAAAGCCTCATGAGTCAGAACGTCAGTGCAGCTCGTACATCGATTTAAATACGGCACACGCACACACTGTTCGAAAGGGGAATAGCCACGCCAGGTCTGCATGTGTGCATCTGTGCGTATGCATGTGCTTACGCCCACGCCTTAAATTGTTAAACCAAAATCGAAAATGCATAAAAAAATTGCCGAAATACATTTTCACCACGAGGCCAAGTGCTGCCTGCTTAACCTTTAGTGAATGAACAGAACATAGACAAGCGGATAAGCAGTGAGCAATAAAAAAAAAAGCAGAAAAAGAAACAGCAAAGAACAGAAACAGAAACAGAGGAGAAAATACAACAAAAATTCATCATGAACGAGTTCAACAGCAGCAGCCAGTTCGTTTGTTCTCGTTGGCATTGTGTTATGCGAATGCAAGTATGTGTGGGTAAATTTGTGAAAAAGAAAATCAACCGTAAAATGTTTGCACGCCACTGCAAAATAATCTGCAAATTGTGTCTCCTGTCGAAAATTGCCTAAAGTTCGTTACACTCAACTTGCGTTATAATTTCGACTCTTATTTATATTATTGTTGTTTATGCTGGTTCTCTTTATTCGCTTCGCATACGTAGTTTTACTGCCTCTGCTGCAACAACAACAAAAGACAGCAGCTAGAAAGAAGCAGCCAGCAAAAGCGGCTGCGTCCAGAGTTGCCAGACAGCTAACGGAATCTTTGTCACGCTGTTCAAAAGAGAATTCGCGAACGGACCCGAAAAAGACTGTGTACATGCATACTTATGTACCTATTGCAGCTAGTTCAAAAACAAATGACCAGAGAGGGGTCGGGGTTGGGTCAATTACAATAATTACATCGATGATGGTAAACCTGTGACGAAGAAATGACCTTTGGTTTTTATTGGGAAACAGCTAGCATAAAAGCTTTTATATTATTCGCATTTCCCACTTCGGTTTTGCGCATGAAGGCGTGTGCTAGACAAAGAAAAAGTATTCATAGTCACAGTCGCCAACAAGCAAACAGCTGATAAATCATTCACCAATACATTGAAGGAGCAAAGGGCCTACACACACTTCTACAAACACGCGTAAAAGCCGAAGCAATGGAGCGAACCGGAGAGCAAAGAAGAGATGAGAGTATCTCGCTGCAACCACACAATATGTTCAGATCAGTTCGATTTCGAGGTATTTCCCTGCCGTAAAAATGCCAGCACACCTGATATAATGGAAACATAGAACCTGAATCCCTGCTTCGGCAGGCGTGGGGATTTAGCTGGAATATATGTGTATTGCGACAGCAGCTCTGATAACAATACGCGTTTATTTTGATGAAAGCTTATCGTGTGTTTTATTGTGCGCAGTGTGATTAATTTACTTTTTTTAAAATGATAATTTTACTTAATTGATGGCCCATTTCAATTTAACCTGATTTTTGAACTTAAAGACTTTGCCATTCGGATAAGGGTCGGCTTGGTTGGGCTTTTTT
>JAEIIO010063568.1:0-10688 GCA_018874655.1 Drosophila diplacantha | reverse complement strand
CGACTGGCAACACCGGCTGGAAAATAAAAATGGCTACCACTGAATGCAAATGGCGGTTGTTATTGTAATTGTTCGTGGAATTTCAAAGTTTTTTGTACAAAATAAACAGGAAAAACACATCGCCCCAGCGACAGCAATAGGCTGAAAATCAACCGCGAACCTTCCGCCACATCCGAGTGCGTCCACCGAGTGTTTCAGCGCACGCGATCCATGTGAAATTATGCCCCGAATTGGCTGCCCAAATGTGAGAAAAATTTTCGAGCGCCTGTGAAAAGCAATATTATTGGGCTGCCGTGCGTGAAATGGAGAACAGTGAGGGCGCAATAAGTTTGAGAGCCCTATTAATTAGCCCCTGAACATTGTACAGCCAGCGGGGAAGCGCGATTTGTGGCCAAAAGAGCGCCTGAAAAGTGACGCAGGAAAATCCGTATCCGAATAAGCAAAGCAGCAGCGGAGCCCTGCCCGCGCCCCGCACGTTGTCACTGTGTGTGTGTTTGGTGTGTGCCAGTGAGTGCAAGTGTGTTAGTGAGGCTACTACTAAAAAAAAGTAAAAAAGGAAAAGAAAAAAGTGGCAGCGGTGGAAAATGCCCAAAAACAAAGTCGCAGAGGTTAAAAACTAGCGAGTGAGCCCAGCTGCAAATACATATACATGTACGGTGGATCCCATATCGGCGGATCGGATCGAAAACAATTCCATTCCCGAAAAATAAAAAAAATCTCGTGTGTAATGCAAACATGCAATTGTTTAAACGCAAAGGACGCCACCTGAATCATCTGCCACCGATTTCCCCGAGCGGCGGGGACATAAAAGCTAAATGCGAGAATTGAGCAGCGTTCTACCAATTAAATCTACGACGCGTGCGATTGTCGTGTGATGATATGCCACTTAAACAGGTGAGTTAGTTGTTAAGTCGCTTATTTCTCGGAGGCCCTTTTCTTGCCCTTTCTCGACGTTTTTCTGCCGA
The DNA here is from genome assembly GCA_018874655.1 of Drosophila diplacantha. Lineage (NCBI taxonomy): Eukaryota > Metazoa > Arthropoda > Insecta > Diptera > Drosophilidae > Drosophila > Drosophila diplacantha. The sequence continues at coordinate 9,723 of JAEIIO010063568.1, read as the reverse complement.
ACAGCTGATCTGCGATTATTGCACTTCACATCCCATCCACGGAGCGTGGGAGTGGGTGGGGAGGGGGACGGGCTTGGACTGTGCAGAGTGCGGTTGCGGCGGGGGGAGGAAGGGTCGCGGTCGCCCATTGAACACTTGCGTCACCCACACAATCTCTCTCCCACCAAAAACCACAACACGAGCAACAGAAACAGCATCAGTTACCCATTTGAAATATGCATGCATTCATCATGTGTGCGTTCCTTTTTTGTTCCATTTTTGTGATTTTATTAATCGGCCCGCCCCTTTGTTACCCCCCGCCTTAATTCTGGGCAAGTATTTTGGTTACCTTTTCCCTCTGCCACACTCACACAAACACAGGCACACTCTCTCGTCACACCGTCACACACACACTCTCGTACACCCTTCCAAGAGGCCAAGAAGAAAAATGGCGACGACGTCGGGGTATCGATAACAAAAAAAGACATAGGAAAACGCACGCACGCATGGGAAAATGCAACCTGTGGGCACCCCCAGCCCCCCCGCACATTATACACTTGCCGCGCGTGGAAATGCAGTCAGCTGAAAAGCGCTATGGTTACTCAATTTTGGGCTGCTTCAAGCTGAACGCATAGATTATTGCCTGTTGTTGAACAAATTGTTGTTGGAATTTCCAATGAGTCTCCTATAGCCATCTCGCTCACGCACGAAACACACAGAGTCCAGAGGCAGCCGCCCAAAACAGGGAAAGTGGATTAAAAGCAAGGCAAAATCCATAAAGTGGGCAAATCTTGGATCTTTCCGATTATACTATGACTAGTTTAAATAACATTAAATAAGTTGTTTAGCTGTAGCAATGTGCTTTCCAATACACGACCCAGTGCGTTTGTTTGTGTGTGTACGCCAGGGCTGCAGAAGCTGTAGCTAGTTTCGATATATCGATAAAACGTGCCTCATCTCTAGCCAATTTCACTGGCCCGTCTCTTCCTCTTCCTGCTGGCTCCTTAAATGTTAATTAAATGCCGTAAAATTGCGAAATGACTGACGTTTTCGACCCATTGCAGCAGCTTGAACCGTCACTGGTGCGGATATTGGTGTCGCTCCCCTGGGATGCAGCGCAACGGCTGCGCCAACTGGCCGCTGACGGCAATCCCGAGCTGCGCGCCCTCAACATTCAGTCCGTGCAGTTCGAGGGCGATTCTGTGATAACTTTGAAAGTTGGAGGACAAGATATTAAGATAACCAAGGGTAAGTTTTTTTTTATCACAATCTTCTTTATTCCTCTATAACCCAGTCCTTACTCTGCCCGCAGATAATGTAAACGAGACACTTGAGGCGGCTGGCTCGTCTTCCGGCAACAAGAGTAGTCTGGTGGCTCTGGCCCCGGGTTTCGATGGCCCCAGCACCAGCAAGGCGGCCTCCGCCTACATGCAACAACAGCAGCAGCAGCGGATTGTGCAACTGCCGCAGAATGTTTCCAACGATGCAATCTCACTTCAGCAAAGGAGAGCGGCTCTGCAGAAGATGCCTCCGCAACAACAGCAGCAGCTTCAGCTTCAGCAGCAGCAGCAGCAGGTTTCGGGACCCCAGCAAACTCCGCCGGTGTTCAAGTCCCCCAACACGGTGTGCCCCATGGAGGGCAAGGTGCCGCTGCTGCTGCCCTCGCCCTCTGGAACGGCGGGAGTGCCGCGGGACTTTCCCTTCGAGAGCATGCGGCAGGCGCGAGTGCTGCAAGGTCGGGAGGCGGGCGGTCTGGGTCCGCCACCGCCGCCCAACGTGACGCTTAAGGTGCTAAAGAATACGCCGCAGACGTCACAGAATGGCGAGCTTACACCGACGACGCCAACGTCGACGACGACGGCGACGCCGCCTGGCAGCAAATCTCAGTTCATCCAGCCACCACCGCCGCCATATCCGGGATTGGGAGTTGCCACGGGTGCCGCTGCGAATACCGCAGCTGCCAGCGGCAGTTCATCCATTGCCATAGCGGGCGCAATTGCCAAGCCTGCGATTGTGCCCGTCTCCAGCCCGCTGCCCCATCATCCCCATCCGCATCAGCATCAACTCGCGCATACCCAGCAACCCCATCCGCAACAGCCGCACCCGCTGCCCACGGCCACGTCGACGGGCAGCAATAACATTGCCATATCGTCGCCGCTGCTGGTGAATCTTCTGCAGAACGACGGCAATGCCATGTCGAATCCGAACCAGCTCAAGTCTCCGCAGCAGCAGCAGTCGCCGCTGATCGGCATGAGTCCGAGTGGAGCGCAGATGATGAACTCTCCCATGCGCTCATCTGGTCCGGCGACGCCCAGCGACTTCCTCATGGGAGATGTGCTGAGTCCGGTGGTGCCTTCCTCCCCAACAACGCCTCAGGCTGCTGCGGCTCCTCCATGCCCGCCGCCCGTGGTGATGCGGAGTATGCAGCAGCAACAGCAGCAGGCTATGCTCAGTCCCAGCGGCAATGGCAATCATTTGTATACTCAGCAGCAACAACCGCAGCAGCAGGCACCTCCCCCACACCGCTTTCAGCAGCAGCAAATGTCTCCGCAGGCTGTGGCCCTGCGTCAGCAACAACTGCAGCGACAGCAGCAGCAACAACAGCAGCAGCTGCGATTCATGCCGCCGCAGCAGCAACAGCAGCAGTTTCAGCCTGCGCCTGGTAAGTGTCATAGCTTCCTCTTCCTCTCTTTGCAAGGAATCCGTATTAATTTGCTTGCTTTTCCCCGACAGATTGCTTCAACAACATGGGCATGAGTCCCATGCAACAACAGCAGCAACAGCTGAGACAGCAGCAGCAGCAACTGCGGCCTGGCGGACTGCCTTTGGCGCCACCGCCTCCTCATCCGCAGCAGCAACAGCAGCGCCTGATGAGCCTGCAAATGCCACAGGCATCCCCGCAGCAACAGTTCATGAGCGGAGCATCGCCCCTGGGTCCCGCACTCTCGCCCGCCTCCAGTCACCATTCGATGCACAGTCCACTGATGGCACAGCAGCAGCAAACGCAAATGATGTCGCCTGCCCCTGCGCCTGGATCAACCGCGCCCAGCGAGCTTTCCGCTCACCATGTACCTGCAGCGCCGCCGCCGGACTACAACCAGGCGGCAGCCAACTCGCGCTGGCCCCTTGCCGGTATCAATAAGCCTATGGACTCGGCCACCAAGAGCAGTTTCCAGGAGTTCACGCGCTACCAGATGCAGTACAATCTCCAGCAGCAGCAGCAGCAAGTCAACCTGCCGGGTCAACAACAACAGCAGCAGCCACAGGCGCAGCAACAATTGCCGCCTCCACCGCTGCCAACGCAGCAGCAGCAGCAACCACTGCAGGGACAGCAACAGCAACAGACTACGGGCCAGGCTCAGGGTCAGGTGGATTCTCTGATATCGCTGTCCGTGCTGGATGCTTTAACCACCAACGACCTGGACGCCCTGCTGCCTACTCTCAACTGTGATCTGGACTCGACGCTCAGTCTTGAAGATAAAAACGAGCTCGAATCGCTGCTGCAGGATGCCAAGGATCTGGACCTGGATCTGATCGAGGACAATCTATCGGCGGTGGGCATGGATGTGGGAGATGCACTCAGCACGCTGCAGGAAGCGCCAATGGAACAACAGCAGCAGCAGCCGCAAACGGTGATGCAGACGCAACAAATGCTGCAAATGCCTTTCCAACAGCAACAGCAGCAACATCAGATGCAGCAGCAAATGATAATGCAACAGCAACAACAGCAGAGACAACAGCTTCAAATTCCTGCTCAGATGCAGCAGCGCCAGAATCAGCAGCAAATGCAGCGACAGATGCAACTACAACAGCAGCAGCAGCAACAACAACAGCTGCAGATGGTGCAACGCCAACAACAACAGCCGCAACAATTACAAGTGCCACACCAGCAAAGGCCGCCCCAGAAGCAATTCATCATAAATCCACACACCGGCGACATGGAACCCATGGCCAGCGATGACAGCGACACCGAGGCCGAACAGGAAACGGCCCAGATGCCATTCCGCACCAGTGGTGGGATGTCAAGCAGTGGCCTGGGCAACTTCAACTTCAATCCGGCCAACGACATGCTCCTGCCCAACAATCTCTTCTCCGAGGAGGACTCGAATTCGGCGCAGCAGCTGCCGATGGCCATCAACAGCGACCAGGAGAGATCGCGCGACTCCTTGGCCTCCAATAAATCAGCAGCCTCGGGCAGGGCCAGGAAGACGCCTGTTTCCAAGGCAAACCACACCAACTTGCTTGCCGGAGAGAACTCGCCACGTTCGAGCAACAGTTCTCCGCTGATCGGCTTAAACTCGCCCCAATCGGTGACTGGCGGCAACGCAGGAGCGGCCGGGGGAGCACCCAATAAGAAGGCCAAGCCTAATTTGCTTCGAGAAAAGCTACAGCAGGGCGTCAAGGAGCGTAAGGCCAAGGATCCTGCGACGCCGAAGCCGAAGAGAGAGAGAGCGAAAGGCAATGCCAAGACGAAGGCGGCCGAGGAGAAAATCAAGCTGCGGCTGAAGCTGGACAAGGTGGAGACAGTGCCTGCGGCTGGAGCGGGCTACGAAGGGCAGATCATAGTAAATCAACAGCAGCAGCAGTCGCCCATGGTGGCCAACAATCACATAACACAACAGCTGCCCCTGCAGACACAGCTTCTCACGGTGCCCACTCAGCAGCAACTGACACAGCAACCTCAGATGCAGCAGCAACACCAGCAGCTGCAGCAACCAAGTCAGATTCAGCAACAACAGCAACAGCAGCCTCTCCAGCAGCAGCCACAACAACACCTTCCGGTTTACGCGAACTTCCAGCAACAGCAGCAAGCCCAGCCTGTTCCTGGTCTCAACGAGCCGCGTGTGCCGCCCCTGCAGATCCGATTGCGGGGCAAGAACCATGTGGTGGTCAAAAACACGCGCAAGGATCGCAAGAAGGGTGGACAGAACCAGGAGGCAGCCATCGGGGATGACCGTCAGCTGAAGCGCAGCTACAGCGATCAGCCGCCGCAGCAACTGCTCCTGGATGGCGGAGACAACAAACAGGCCAAGCTAACGCCGCCGCCCCATGTCAATGGATTGCCCATTCTGATACAGAAGACGACAGCCACAGTGGCACCGCCAGCGATGCCCCTGCAGACTGGAGTAGCTACCACCACCAAAACCACCACGATTGTGGCGGGCAAGAACGGGCTGACGATCAGTGCCATTGTGGAGGCGGCGCACAAGGCGCAGGCTCAGGCCCAGGCCCAGCAATCTCTCACCGATCCTCAGCTTATTGTCGGCTCCACCAATACGGGAACCACGCCCACAACCGCTACCCTGCAGCAGCAGCAGCTGAGCAAGATAGCCACCTCGTTGCCCAGCAGCATCACCCTGAGTGCCATCAACAGCAACAACAATAACAATAATGGCAACAGCGGCAACAACAACAATCGGCTGCTGACCATGAAGAATCCGATCAAGACTGCGGCCACCATCACACCCATTGTGGGTGGCAAGCCGATGACAAAAAACCATAAGCCGCCGCCATACATCACAGCCGTGCAGCAGCTGCAGCTGCAGAAGCAACAGCAGCAGCAGCAGCAACAACAGCAGCAGCAGCAACAGCACCAGCAACAACAGCAGCAGCAACAGCAGCGACAACTGGCGGCGGCCGTAACCATGTTGCCCAGTGCGACGACCCTGAAGCGCGTGGAGATCACCAAGGTCACGCCGCAGGTCACGGCCGAGCAGGCTCCGAGTATAGTCCCATCTCAGGCAGCAGTGGCAACGGCAACACTAGCTTCGACGACGACCGGCACCACGCAAACGACTCAGCTGATCTGTGATAGAAAGTTGCCAGTGGCCATGCCGCCCATGACCACGGTCAACAGTGCTGTGGTGGTGGTCGCCACCTCCGCATCCGCACCCGTCTCTGCTTCTGCCTCGCTCTCGACCTCCTCCACATCCTCGTCCATCATTACCACCTCTACCTCGTCGCCAGCCGCCCTGCCCAACACCCTGAGGAACTCACCGGCCAGCAATGGCAGCGGAACACCCGGTCACGGCAACAATGGCGGCGGCGAGGACAGCGGCATCGAGTCGATGGATGCGCTGTCCGAGAAGAGTCCCCATCAGCTCTCCTCCAGCAGTCCCATTCAGGTGAGCAAGACGGGCACCTTGGTTCAGCAGCAGCAGCAGCCGCAGTCACAGTCGACCGCAACTACGACGGCCATGACGGTCACAACGTCAGTGGTTGCACCCAGCTCGACGCTAGCTTCGGGTGCCTCGGCAGCAGTTGCAGCTGCTTCTGCGACCATAGGTGGAGTGGTATCCCTGCAGCAGCAACAGAAACAACAGGCAGACGATGAGATTGAGAAGGCACTGGCCAAGATGGAGGGCGATTTTCCCGAGGATCTCGAGGACATTGTGTCGTCGATGATAAAGGAGACCAGCGAATGCGCCAGTGCCGGCAGTGGGGCGGCGTTCCTCAACAGCTTGGAGAACTCTCTACCGGCGTCGACAGTGGCCACGGTGGCCACGGCGACGGTGGCCGCCACAACAATCACGAAGACAAGTAGCTTAGGCAACGTCAAGCTGAATGGCGAACACCATATACTCGAACACGATGATCTCATCAAGAAGCTCACTGAGAGCAAGCATCCGGCGGTCAAGACAACCGAGGTGAAGGTGAAGCTGGAGGAGATGCCACCGTTGCTGACCATCAAGAAGGATCCAGCGAATAAGCCGGCGGTAACGGCACTCAAGGTGGAACCCAAGGTGGAGGTAAAGACGGAGCCAAAAGCAGGAGAACTCAAGCAGGAGCAGGAGAAGGTGCAGGAGAGGCCGCAGGCCAACGAGACCAATGCCTCCTCCCTGCAACCCATTTCTATTGAGATCCCTGCACAGGTAGATGGGGAAACGCCGAGGATTAGAACCCGAGCCAGTAGCCGTTTGGAGAGTCCCTTGGATGCGCCCAAAGCTAGTCCCGATCCCACCGTAGCCACAGCTACAGCGGCAACCACAACAAGCAGCACTCCCAGCACCGTCAAGAGCTTGTCCCGCGCCTCCTCCACCGCCAGCCCGAGGGTTCTAACGCCAACACCCAATCACAACAACAATAACAAGAGGCGTAGGCAGGAGTCCGAGTGCGGCAGCAGTAACGATGCCTCCGACTTGGGCGATAGCAACATGAAGCGACCCCGTGTGAGCAGTGGCAGCAGCGTCACCGTGTCGGCAAACAATGTGGGAGAAGCTGACACAGCTGCTGCAAGCGGTTTGCCCAAGAAGATGGAGATCGAGTCGTCCGATTCGGATGAGCCGCTGATCGAGGTGGCCGGCAAGGTGCGCAACTCCAAGCAGGCCCAGGTGGAGGCAGTGGATGCGGCAGCAGCAGCGGCGGTGGAGAAGCACGTAACGCGACGCAATGCCCAGCAGCAGCAACATCAGCAGCAGCACAGTAAGTTGGACTTTGACCTAAAGGTTTGGAGTCTAGCCAAAGTCTAGACTCTAGCAGAATGTTTATCATAATAGCCAGGTGCTTTGCATATTACTCGGTTAGGGTTGACGTCCCAAAGGGGGCTCAATAGGTGTCGAGGTTCCATAGCTAGCTGATGAAGAAATTCATATTTCTACTTTATTTTTTGAAAAGAAACCCGTTTTTTTAAGTAACTTAATGAACTCTCTTCGTACTAATTACTTAAAGAACAACATAGGAATGAAAGAAAATATCAATACATACTCATAATCCTTCTCCTTGTTCTTCCCCTAGAAACCACCAACAACTTGGCCTTGAATGCCCCCGCTCCACCACAGGGCACACCCAGAACAGGCAAAGCTCAAGCGCCAAGTGGAAATCCCTCCGCCGCCAGCAGCAATCATAACGCCAACAGCAATCCCAGTGTGCCCATTACAGTGGCCCCCACAACAACGCCAGGCGGAGCTGTGGTGATCACCAGCCAAAATAACAACATTGGGGGCGGCAGCACCAGCGTAGTCCATGCCACCCGAGGCGCCACAGCTGCAGCGGCCAGCAGCACCACCAATCCAGCCAACAACAACAATGTAAACTCCGCCACTTCGCCGACGGACGAGAAGATTGGCACTCGGCGAAGCGTACGTGCCAGTGCCGCGGCCAACAAGATCATTTACAGTCGCAGCAATGCAGCAGCGGCTGCTGCAGCAGCCGCCGCAGCGGCAGAGCCCAAGGGAACTCTAGGCAAGGCAGGAGCGGTAGGTGGAGCGAACGCAAACGCTGGCAGTATAGAGAGCGTGGCCGAGGCCAGGCGGAAGACGCGCAGTGCAGGTGAGCGTTGTTAATAACTCAGCTATGGTGAACAGATCTTTTAATAATATTCAATGCCTTCCATAGTCATCGGCGAGTCCATGTTGACCGAGGGACGACGGAGAAGAACGTCGCGTGACTACAAGTGACCAGAGTTTTGCGCCTTGGCTAAAGGCTTGAACCATCCGAGCGATGCGCACGAAGACGATCTGCTGGAGCTATTTGAAGACTTTGAACAGCAACAGCAGCCGCATCAGCAGCAGCTGCAGCAGCAAGAGCTGGAAATCAACCACAGCAGCAGCAGCAGCAGCTTTCCTTTAGCCCAGGCGCAGGACGAGGACGGTGAAGAGGCGACCGATTACGAGAATCTGGCGCGAGCAGCCGGTGGCTACATGGAGGAAGCCGATCACCTGCTATCCTACCATAGCAGCAGCAGTGCCGCCGACGTGGATGAGGTGCTAATGCCGGAGCTGGCCAATGCCACTGCCCTGGACTGCGGCAACTTTGTCGATTACGATGAGTTCAACCTGTGTCTGAACAATATACTCAGCGAGGAGGACGACGACAGCGGCGGCGGCAGTGGCGGAGGCTTGGTAAGAAAACCTCATCATCATCAGCAGCAGCAGACTTGGCGCGACGCCGGCGACATGCTCAATATTGTGCAGCTCAACAACGATCTGGGCTTGAGTTTCCAGGAGTTTGCCAGCGAAACGACAGCGGATGAGCAGCGCTCCGCCAACAGCAGCTCGCCCCAGCTGGCATAGGAAGAAGAGGATCGCCGGCTACTTGTATATATATCACACGCACTGATACTGATACTGATACCGAACGCTTTCGTTTGTAGTTCTTAGCTTCTTAGTTTCCGATTGAGGATCTTTTGTATAGTTAGTGGTAGCCACAAGTTGCAATAATGTTGCGTCTCATAGCGAGCAACATCACACCCAGACACACACTCACCCACAGACAGACGGATGCAAGCGCCGCTTAAACTTCATTACACTTCTTTTTCGAACCAATTATATATCTCTCATCTCTGGCACCGCCACTGCTCGCCCAAATGTAACCATTGGAAATGATCTGCTAGTCAAGTGAAACAGGCAATTTAATGTATAGCTCAGAAAAGAGGAAAATTGAACAAATTAGTTGAGTAAACGTTAACGTATTCGAGAAGCTCCCCTAAACTCTAACATGTAGAATAAAGAACTAGGAAAAGTAGCTGGCTGAGACGCACCACACACCCACTCTCTCTCTCTCTCAACCAGGCATCATTTAATTTTTAAATCGGATTTCCACCTGTACATATTTTTTTCATTCATTTTTTTATATAGATGCAACCCATGAACACCCCATTCTTAGCCTTAGTTTGTCCTAGGGATGCCAGGAAATATCGGTCATTGCTAAGGTATCGATGTTTGACTCGTATGTCAATACATAAATTGATATTTTAACGATAAATTGATATTATCTTTTATTTATCGGATGAAAAACAACAATCGG
>JAEIIO010063549.1:0-10873 GCA_018874655.1 Drosophila diplacantha | reverse complement strand
CAGCAGGTGCAGGCACAGCAACAGCAACAGGCGCAGCAGCAGCAGCAGCAGAGTCAGCAGCAGGCTCGGCTACCGCAGCACTATCCGCAAGCACCCGGCCAGCATCCACTGTATCCTGGTGTAGTTGGAGCACCCACTGTCCAGGCAGGACAGCCTCCGACAGTGCCCCAGGCCTATGCTCACAGCCCCTACGGCAGTCCAATGCAGCACCAGCCGGGACGGGGAGCGCCACAGCACGTGGGCTATGGACACACGGGGTTGGATCAGGCCTCGGCCTACGGGCAACATGTGCCAGGAGGAGCGCCGCCGGGCCATCATTTGACTGCGCAGCAGCAGCAGGCTGCGCAGCAATTGGGAGCTCACCAGCAGCAGCAGCAACTCCAGTCGCAGCAACAGCAGGCGCAGCAGCAGCCGCACGTCTCGCTGATGCAACAACAGCAACAGTTGCCGGGAGCCGTCCTGCCCCCACCGCACATGGGAATGCCTCCTAGCTACGGAAGCCACCACCAGCAGCAGCAACAGCAAGTGCAGCAGCAGCAGCAGGCGCAGCAAGTACAGCAGCAGCAGGCAGCGCCGCCTTACATGTCCAGCAGCAAACATCAACAGGCGGCCGCCGCACAGCTAAATTCCTCGCCCCAGTATCGTGCGCCCTTTCCCCAGCTATCGCCACAGATGTCGCCCCGTCCGCCGACCATGTCGCCGCATCCGCAGATGTCGCCGCGACCAGTGGGCGTGTCGCCGGCAAAGCCACCACCCACACAGCAGCAACAGACGCAGGCGCAGCAGCCACAACAACAACAGCAGGTGGTAAACAACCAGCCCAGCCAGCATAGCATTCAAGGCATGGTCGGACTACCCTCGCCACGACCCCAGCCACCGAGCAGCGGAGGAGGAGGAGTTGGAGCAGGAGGAGGCGGAGGAGGAGCGGTATCGAAGGCGGTACCGACGCCCGTTGCCCCCGTCAATACCTTGCAGGCCCTCGAACAAATGGTGATGCCGTCGCAGGCACATGGGCTGCCACCTATGGACTATCCGTCGGCGTACAGGAGCTCGGTGGTGGGTCCCAGGATGCCTGCGTCGCCGCAACAGCAACAGCACCACCAGCAGTGGGGAACGCAGCACATGGCCTCCATGCAACAACAACAACAACAGGCGCAACAGCAGCAGCAGCAGCAGCAGGCGCCACAGCAGCAACAGCAGGCGGCAATGTTGCAGCAGCAACACCACCAGCAGCAGCTGAGCCTGTACGGACAGGCGATGGGACAGCAGCAACAACAACAACAACAGCAGCAGCAGCCACAAGCGGCGCAGCAGCAACAGGTTGTGCCGCCAGTGGTGGCACCACCAGTGCCTAACCCGCAGCAACAGCAGCAGCAGCAGCAACAACACCAGCAACAGCAACAATCACTCAACGATCAACTGCAGCATTCCATCAACGATATTGTTGGAGGCGGAGGAGGAGGAAACAGCAACAGCAGTGGCGGAGCGGTCAGCAGCCAAAGTCAGCCCCAACTGGCGGCCATGTCCTCTTCGCCATTGCACCAGCAAAGCTTGCCCAGTATGCATCACTTGATACAGCCCAGCATGGAGGCGGGGCAAGCGGCGCAGCAACAGGCGGCGCAGCAAGCGCAGTCGAGTCTTACGTCGCCGCATCACCAGCAAATGCAGCATCAATCGCCCATCCACCAGCAGCAGCAGCAACAGTCGCCGCACCACCAGCAACATCTACCAAGCTACAACCAATCCCAGCCGCAGCAGCAATTTGATCCATTCGCGAACATCTTGGGAGACAGTCAGCAGCAGCAGCAACCGCAGGCAGCAACAGCGCAACAGACAATGTCGCCAGCTCATGTGAGTTCGCCCATTCCAGCGCAAATGCAACAGCAAACGGCGCAACAGCAGCAGCAGCAGCAACAGGTGCCGCAGCAGGCGCCGCCGCAGCAAACCTCAACACCCTCGTCGCATCACCTGAGCAGCATTCTCAACGAAACGGCCAACTCGAACGATTCCTCTACCCTGGCCGTAGCGGCCAATGATAGCAACAATAGCAGCAGCAACAGCAGCACAAACAGCATTGTCAACAATCAGCCGACCTCGGTCCATGACAGCAACTCGCAGAGCAGCATCAATAGCAGCGGCAACAACAACCAGCAGCAGCAGCAGCAGCAGCCGCAGCAACCTCACCTGCTAATGGACAACACCAATTCGCACTCAGATGTCGTCGGAGTGGATGTCGGTGGTCTCTTCGATAACAATTCCATGTCCTCGCAATCGGCTACAGTGACGACTGCGGTGGCGAACAATGTTGCAGCAGGCACGGCGGCGGCGGCTCTATTGGACAGCAACTCGCAGTCGTCAAACGCCGGCGAATTCGAGAATCAGAGCGAATCTGGAGGCGACGGATTAGCGGGCGTTCCTGCCAATGAAACCGAGCTGCCGATGGATGAGACGAGTGTTCCAAAGACACAAGATACCAGCCTGAGTCTGAACACCGAGCTGCCAGCCGCTGTGCAGGAGGATCTCCTAGAAAAGCCCACCGTCGAAGAGATGATAGAACAGACGCAGTTGGGAGACCTGACGACAGAGGAACCCCAAAAGAACCTTGAAGATTTAGCGGAGGATAAGGTAGTGCCTCCAATGGATTCCACAGCGCAGGCGCCGCCGCAGCAACAGCAGCAGATTCCGCCGCCCATGGGAATGCCAATGCATCCGATGGCCCAGGGCTACGATGCCCAGGGCGCTCCTCCTCCAGGTCACATGCCGCCCATGATGCCTCCATATGGAGCAGGAGTGGGCGGAGCACCGCCGGGAACAATGTATCCACCACCGTATCCGATGTTGCACCAGCAAGAGATTGCGGCACTGCAGCAACAGATCCAGGAATTGTACTGCATGCCGCCGGGCCATGAGCACCAGCATCAGGAGAAGCTGATGCGGATGCAGGAGCGCTTGAATCTGCTGACACAGCACGAGATCAACGACCAGTGTGCCGGCGGTGGCCCCCAGTGCTTGCTCTACCAGAGCATGCCGCCCATGTACGGACCGCCGGGCAGCAACAATCCGCTGCACAACCAAATGGTGGAGAGCCCGCAGGTCTCGAGCACCACCGGACGGGGCAGGGGCAAGGGTACCAATAAACCAAGGAAGCCACGCGCCAAAAAGGGCGACAAGGGCGGGCAGGTGGCGGCGGCTGCGGCCGCACAGCAGCAGCAGCAGCTGCTGGACCAGCGCCAGGGCGACCTAATGGATATCAGTGGCAACGTGGTGGAGACTCCCAGTATACCCACAACGCAGCTGCCCGTCTCCGAGGACTGTGTGACTCAGGGAGCCGGCGATACCAGTGTCGTTGGCATGCTGGAGTACAGCGAAGGGATGGGCGATCTCTCGCAGGATGTCCACTCTGCCAATGAACTGGACACCTCCACCGATGGCAGTGGGAAAAAGAAGAAGCCTCGCAAGCCGCGCACGCCGAAGGATCCGAATAAACCGCCGCGGGATAGGACGCCGAAGGCGAAGAAACCCAAGGATCCGAGTGATCCCGAGACACCAGCTCCGGCTCCGGCCCGAAAACGGGCCAGTGTTAGCAAGCGAAGGAAGCAGTACGGCGAGGAGGGAGCGGAGCAAACCGGCGAAGGCAGCGAAGTGGAGGACAATAAGCCACTCGTGTCCAAGGCTGGATCCGCCGATGGTGAAGCGGAAACCACATCGGGTGGCGGCGGTGGAGTCGATGGCGAGTCTCCGGACTATGATGATATACCCGTATCCAAGATACCGCGAAGCGCCAACGACGAGGACAAGGATGCTGGCGGCGAGGCTGGCGACGAGACTGTGGACTCTGTTCCAGATTCCGCCGGCGATGCAGCCGGAACCACGCCAAGCAGGAGAGATCGCAAAAGATCGACGGCCAGGAGTAGTCGTCGCAATGCCAACTCCGAGGAAGGAGGCGGTAGTGCGCGTCGGAATCGTGGTTCCCTCTCCGCCAAGGCACTCAAAAAGCGAAGGAATAGGGGCAGGATTGTACCCGAATCCGATGGCGAGGATGATACCATGGACAGGACACCGCCACCCTCACCGCCGCCGGACTCTGAACTGGATTCGAACAAGCGACGATCGTCGAGGAATACGCAGCGAAAGAAGTACATTGACGATGTCATGCTAAGGTTCTCCGACGACGACAACTCTCTCCTGGTGGCTTCGCCTGTGAAGAAAGACAAGAAGTCCTCCGCTGCCGCTGCAGCCGCCGCAAACTCCAATGCTGGCAGTGATGTTGAGAAGGCGGAGCCTCAGTCAGGGGCCGAGGGCGAAGCGGCTGGCCAGGAAGCAGGGGCGGGTTCTGAGGATAAATCCAATCTTCCCCTGGACGAAAGCAGCCAACTGGAAGCCAGTTCGAGTTCGACTTCGGCCGCAGCGGCTGCGGAAAAGGAGCGCCTCAACGCCACCGATGCCGCCAATGCAGCCATGTCTTCAAAGCCCAATTATGTGTACATCAACACTGGCGACGAGGACAGCATGGTGGTACAACTGGTTTTGGCCATGCGAATGGGTAAGCGAGAACTTATCCCGGAAAAACCCAAGGAGAAGACCCCCGAGCCGCAGACTAAGAAGGAGGAGGATGTGAGTGAGCAAGAGGAGAAATCGGAAGCAGAAGCTTCAGCGGAGAAAGTCGAAGGCGAGGAAAAGCCTAAAACAGAGGCTGGGGACACAGAAGAATTTAAGGAAGATTCAGAGCTTAGGAAGTCGGGTAATGAGACTTCCGAAATGGAAGTGGACGGCGTCAAAGATGAGTCTGAAGCAGCAAAGACGGTTGAAAAGTCTGGCGAGGAAGAAACCGCCAGCGATAACAAGGATGCAGACAAGATGGACGTAGATGATGAAGCTGCTGATGAAACCAAACCAGAAGCAGATCAAACTGAAATGGAGAAACCTAAAGAAAAATCCGAAACCACTGGAGATGAGAGAACCACCTCTTCGGACGTAGAAACCGCAGAGGAGGCCAAGGAAACGGAGGAGACCGATGATGGTGAGAAAATGGATGTGGATGACGGTGAATCACTGACCGAGCACAAAGAAGAGAGTGCCAGTGCGGATAAGGCCTCAACTGATGAGGTGAAAACCGAAGAGGATGACAACAAAAAAGATAAGAAATCTTCGGAAGCTGGGGAAACCGAGAAGGATACAACGGCAGTCAAAAAGGAAGAAAATGAGGAGTCCGACAAGAAGGAAGGAGAAGGAGGAAATGCTGAGGATAAGGAGAACAAACCCGAGCCCGTCTTCATCGATGTGGAAGAGTACTTTGTCAAGTACCGCAACTTCAGTTACCTCCATTGCGAGTGGCGGACCGAAGAGGAACTCCTCAAGGGAGACCGTCGTGTGGCGGCCAAGATTCGACGCTTTCAACAGAAGCAGTCGCAGCAACTGAACATCTTTGAGAATATCGAGGAGGAACCCTTCAACCCTGACTTTACGGAAGTGGATCGCGTGCTGGACATGTCCGTGCACACTGATGAGAATAGTGGCGAGACCACAAAGCACTACTTGGTCAAGTGGAAGTCATTGCCCTACGAGGATTGTACCTGGGAGCTGGAGGAGGATGTGGATAATGATAAGATTGAGCAGTATTTGCGCTTTAACAAGATCCCACTGAGGTGCGAGTGGAAGAGCAAGAAGCGGCCGCATCCGGAGCTTTGGAAGAAGCTGGAAAAGACTCCGGTGTACAAAGCGGGCAACAGCCTGAGGCCGTACCAGCTGGAGGGTCTCAATTGGTTAAAGTTCTCGTGGTATAACACGCATAACTGCATCCTGGCCGATGAAATGGGCTTGGGCAAGACCATCCAGAGTCTGACATTTGTCCACTCCGTTTATGAGTATGGAATTAGGGGACCCTTCCTGGTCATAGCCCCGCTTTCCACGATTCCCAACTGGCAGCGAGAGTTTGAGGGCTGGACGGACATGAATGTGGTAGTCTATCATGGCTCGGTGACCAGCAAACAAATGATACAGGACTATGAGTTTTACTACAAGACAGACAGTGGCAAAGTCCTCAAGGAGCCCATCAAGTTTAATGTCCTAATCACCACCTTCGAGATGATTGTCACGGACTACATGGACCTAAAGGCCTTCAACTGGCGTCTGTGCGTCATCGACGAGGCTCATCGCTTGAAGAACCGCAACTGCAAGCTCCTCGAGGGGCTGCGCCAGTTGAATCTGGAACACAGGGTCCTTCTTTCGGGAACTCCCCTACAGAATAACATAAGCGAGCTGTTCTCGCTGCTAAATTTCTTGGAACCTTCGCAGTTCTCCTCGCAGGAGGAGTTCATGTCCGAGTTTGGTAATCTTCGCAATGAGGAGGAGGTGAACAAGCTCCAGGCCCTCCTCAAGCCCATGATGCTGCGTCGCTTGAAGGACGATGTGGAGAAGAGCTTGGCGCCCAAGGAGGAGACCATCATTGAAGTGGAGCTCACAAACATACAGAAGAAATACTACCGTGGCATTCTCGAACAGAACTTTAGTTTCCTGAAGAAGGGAACGACATCCGCGAATATTCCCAATCTGATGAATACGATGATGGAGCTGCGCAAGTGCTGTATTCATCCCTATCTCTTGAACGGTGCCGAGGAGCAGATTCAATATGATTTTAAGTCCCAACACGGCGAGGATCCCGAGTCCTATTACAAGAATCTTATCCTATCGGCGGGTAAAATGGTTTTAATCGACAAACTATTGCCCAAACTCAAGGCCAATGGCCATCGTGTGCTGATCTTCAGTCAGATGGTGCGATGCCTGGACATCCTTGAGGACTACCTGGTGTACAGGAAGTATCCCTTTGAGCGAATCGATGGACGCATAAGGGGCAACCTGCGTCAGGAGGCCATTGATCGTTACTCGAAACCCGGTTCCGATCGATTTGTCTTTCTGCTCTGCACCAAAGCCGGTGGATTGGGCATTAATTTGACAGCCGCCGATACGGTCATTATCTATGATTCCGATTGGAATCCGCAGAACGATTTGCAGGCTCAGGCCAGGTGTCATCGTATTGGACAGCGCAAGATGGTGAAGATCTATCGACTGCTCTGCAGAAACACTTATGAGCGTGAGATGTTCGACAAGGCGTCGATGAAGCTGGGCTTGGACAAGGCCGTGCTGCAGTCCATGAACACGCAGGGCTCCAAGGATGGCAACAACAAGCAGCTGTCCAAGAAGGAGATCGAAGATCTGCTCAAGAAGGGCGCCTACGGTGCTGTCATGGACGACGACAATGCCGGCGACAAGTTTTGCGAAGAGGACATTGATTCGATCCTGAAGCGTCGCACTCAAGTGATTACCATGGAATCGGAGAAGGGTTCGACCTTCTCGAAGGCTTCATTTGCTGCGTCTGGCAATCGATCGGATATTACAATCGATGATCCCGATTTCTGGACCAAGTGGGCCAAGAAGGTGGACATCGATCCCGATGCCTGTGAGCGAGATGAGACCGAGGATTTGGTTTTATCTGAGCCCAGGCGGCGCACACAGATCAAACGATACGGTCATGAAGATGTGATGGAACTGAACTCGGAGGAGTCTTCCAATGAGAATAGCGACGAAGAGGGAGGAATTGGTAAGTATGAGCTCTACTCTAATGTCTTCCCTCTATTAAAATGCTGCTAATCTAACTCTTAGGTCTTCGGTCACGTCGCCGCAAGGAGAAGCGAGATCGCGCCCGGGAGAAGAAGGGCAACGATGAGTACATTCCACGCGAAAGGGATGCCTTGGCTGCCTTGGGACTGGAGGAGATTCAGTATGGTAACTGGGCCAAGTCCGAGTGCTTCAAGGTGGAGAAGGGACTGCTGTCCTTTGGGTGAGTAAAGGAAATGGTTGGGCTTAGGGATGTATATTGAAAGAATGTCTTAATCGACAAAAATGTTAATAACATGCACATGCAGAGCAACGTAAATAAATCTTTTGCTATAGTTCTTTATGTCACATATCACTATCGATAAATGGTCGTATTTCGCCATTTCTTACTCTGATTTCTTGTAAGCAATAAGGAAAGTCGAAGCTGCGTGCCGAAGCTAGTTGAAGCTCAAAGCTCGTGCCTTTATAATTAACAAGGAATGTAGAACATCGGATAATATAATATTTAAAATTCAGTCAAACGATTTTTTCGACGTATGGCATTGTTGAGTTTCATGTTCAGGATGTATATCTTTCGCTGAAGCATCCTTTCCTCCTTTTCGAGAACATGCGCCTCCTCCTTTCGATCGATATACTCGCCAACGCTCGGCGCCTCGTACTCCTGTAGCTGGGCTCTCAATTCATCCAGCGTAACATTGTCCTTCGCATTGTGGTTCTGCACGGCGGCCACCTCCTTTTCGAGTTTCTGTATGGCCCGGGTGACTTCCTCGGTTCTGTTGAGTACCGTGCGCATCTCCGTTTCCAAGTTCATCATGGCTTGCTTCTCCTCGGTCATGGCCAAGGAGGTTTTTCCCGTAACACCCTTGAGTCCAGCCATGTGTATATTTTTCTCCTCCAGTTGGTTCACCAGTTCGGTTCTCTTGATCATCAGCTTTTCGAAGTCGACGGCCGTTAGGATGCCACTGAGGTCGGACTTAGTTATGAGATCAGCGCGATGTTGCTGGCACGTCTCCTGCAGCGAAACAATGGTCAACTTCATGGTGCCCATAAGGGCACGGGCGTTCTTGAACCAATTCGTGGTGAACTTGCGCAGCTTGCGCTCAATCTGTCGCTCGGTGGCCCCCTCCAAGAAGGCTACGTCCTGTTCGTCGCGCAAAAAGTGAAGCAGGAAATTGTTCTCGGTCTCGATTGTTTCCTCGCTGCGAAAGCGAAGCTCTTCGATCTTGGCCCTCAGCTGCTTTACCTCTCGCAAGGCTTAGGGACAACGAATTTAGGGATTAAAGTGCCATGGTCTCCACCTCTATGCTACCTACCGTTCCTCTCGATATCAGTCACCCGCTTCTCCACCTCGGATGCTCTCTTCTCAGCCATTTCGGCCTTGGCCTTGTAGTTCAGCTTTATTTCCATGCCTCGGCGTTTTTCTGTAGTAACACCGGCGACGGAGGCGGACACTGAAGCCAAGCGATTCATAGACATGGAAATGGATCGCTTGGAGCTTGAGTGGCGGCTTCCATGACTGCCCGCTACTGAGGTGCGCTTATTTTGCAATCTTTTCAAGATCGAATTGCGACGCTGCTTCAGTCCCAGCAACAATTTCGGATCGTTCTTCTCGAGAAACTCAACCATTATGTGATTTTCTAGTCGTAAAGTGGCGACATCGTTGTGCACTTGCTTTATGGCACTTAGCATCTCCAGCGGATCCAGGCCGGCCAGCCGTTCTTCGCGCTCCTCGTCCGAGAGTGTGTGAATCTCTTCCAAAAAGAACTTGTAAATAATTCCCATTATGTCCAGTTCCTGGGGGACCCCATAATCAAGTAGAGTTTTGCTTGCATGCGACCTCATGGAGCGTCGGCTCTGCGTATCCGCTTTTAAGCTGTGCATCGACATGGCGAGCTATTCTAAGGTGAACTTGTTTTTTGGGTTGATACAATTTTAGCAGAAAATGTGAGTTGCTTCCGAAAATTTTTATTTTGTAAATGAATATGTCTGTGGTTACAAAGATTCCATATGATCACTAGATGAGGAAAACTGTTAAACCCACAAAGTTTGAAATAAAGAGTAATTTCTCTTTTAACGTCTAAATGAAGATATTTAAAAATGTTTTCAAAACGTAAAAATATCTATTTCGCCTCAATTATCAGTCCGTCATATCAAACAAATATCGATTTATCGAATGTATTGTATATATAAATCGATCGTTTCTGTTATTTCTGGACATCAACATGACAATTTTGACTCTCACTAATTCTTAAACCTTGCCTTTCCAGTTGGGGACGATGGTCGGAACTTCTGGAGCTGGGACAATTCAAGCGCGGCTGGCGTGATATCGACGTCGAGGACTGTGCTCGCATTATCGTAAGTAAACTTGATCACAGGCTCAATTCGGATATTTAAACCTTCTTGCCTAATGATGACCAAACCATGCTAATATTGAGGAAACTTTAGGTTTTCGCTGAGTAAAACTAACTTCTCAACCCGCTGAAAGACAATCCCTTCCTAAACATTTATTATTATAAATTGCTGGCTAAACATACAAGTTTTGTTGTCGTTCCTACAGCTCCTCTACTGCCTGCAAGTGTACAAGGGTGATGAGAAGATCAAGACGTTCATTTGGGACTTGATCACGCCGACGGAGGACGGGGAGGTGCAGAAGATCAGCAGGGATCATAGTGGCCTACACAATTTGGTGCCACGAGGTAGGAATGCCAAAGGTATGGTAAAAAGATACATTCACGCACACCTCCAAACTGCTGCACGGACGTAGAGAGTTTTAAAACAAACAATTCAAAATATAAAGGAAAACAAGAATGAATCAAACTTCTGTAAATTATATCAACACACTCTATTTATAAATGGGGCTTTGTCTGGACTTTAAGCTAACTTTGTGTACTTCCGTATCCTCCTTAAGATTCCCCCAGAAGGATAAATTTCCACTTTGTTTGTATTAGTGTGTGTTGTTTGGGTCTATGTAATGGCCTCTAATTTTCTCCCTTTACTTCCTATATATTCCATCATAACTTACTTCAATTCATGAATCAAATCTCTCGAAGTACTAAGCGGACTGTGACTATAATGACTGTAGTACTCCTGACTTGACCGATAAAAACGTGTGTGTATGTTTTGTTGCCATGCAATTGTATGCCTTTTACTATATATCAAAACTTTTTATTTGTACTTTGTATAATCATTGATTTATGTTTAAACTAACCATATTACTTAATATTCATAACCAAACTCATTTGCTTTATCCTTTAATTCC
>JAEIIO010063455.1:0-10689 GCA_018874655.1 Drosophila diplacantha | reverse complement strand
CTTATATTATTTAAAGATTAGCAAATCTTTCACATAAGACTGAAACACAATGAAAATCGAAAAAAACAGTTTTGAATGAAAGTTACTAGATAATAAATTCCACTTGGGCTTTTCCCTTGCGATAGCAGACCAGGAATTTTCAAAGTAATTCCAATATTTGAGAAACGTAAATAAATTAATCAATTTAAAAAAAAAAATAGACTTGACAATCCACCTATATTTTTTAATACAAAATAGTTATATAAAAAAACCTAAGATTTAAACTTATAAATGTAACAATTGTGATGTGCTAGTTACAATTGCGGATCCCAACCGGGAAAGAGCATGCACAGATTGCTCGGCAGCGTGGCCTCATTGATCAATCGTTCCACTTGCGCCTCGACATTTGAGTCACCGCGGGTACTACCGGCCTCCCTTCCCTCCAGTTTGTTCTGCACCAGAAGCAAAGCTCGCTGGGCAACCAGATTAACCGATGGCTCGTCTTAAAAAAAATTGTTAATGTAACCATGATAGTGATTAACAGGAAGATGGACTTACTGGAATGCTGGGAGTTTTGCTGTGATGATTGCTTCTTTTTAAGGACTCCCCAAATGAAGAGCGGATCGTAGAGTAGCACTTCCAGTATGGTGGTGAAGACGGACTTGTAGCGACGCAGGATATGCATAGTGGCCTCACAGGACTTAGCAAAGACACCTTTTGTGCCGCATATTCCCATGGGTGCCACAAAGTCGCGAGTCAGGCGGAAGGGAACTGTTTCTGGGGTTTCTTGGATCTTACCCTGCTCAAAGGCGATTCCTAATAGATAGAACTTCTATTATGGGTCTTCACTTCGTCTCAAAGACTTACCGAAATCAATATGAATGACTTCTGCCGTCTGCTGGTCTATAAGTATGTTTTGTGTATGCCGATCGCCCAGTCCAAGGACATAGCCCACCATAGAAGTAGTAGCCACACTGTTAGTGTAGGCCAGGCGCTTTTCAAACCACACGCCCGGAATGGGGAATTTTTCCAACAGGAAGTAGTGGAAAACTGGCTTCATGTGCTTGCAAATTAGCTTAAATACCTCATAGCGTTTTTCCTTGGGCGACTTTCGATGGGTCTGTAAATTTCCGTATTATTGACAAAAGACCTATACGAAATATAATTTATCCCACCATTGAGAGGCTGCGACACTTGGTGTTGGCCCAATCGCTCGGACGATATCGCATATGAGCGCCGCCTTTGCCATCACCTACGAGGTAAAGGCCCACGGGCATGGAGTTGGCACACCACTCAAGGATGCCGCTGCGCATGGACAACGGTGTGACCTTATAGGTGCGAAGCTGCAGCTTACGTTCAATGTACTCCGCATCCTGCTTTAGTAACTCATTCACAATTCCGAAGACCTGCTGCATCACTGCATCCTGCCGCAGGTCGTCCTTGCCCTTAATCAGTTGGGCACGCGTCTGGCCGTCGGAACAGATGCACAGTACCTTAACGGGAGCGTTTAAACCGCCGCACTGCGAGATTTCGTTGCTCCACTTAACAATGCCTGTGGTAAGATAAGGTATGAATATCGAAACAATTTTCAAAGGTACATACTTGTGATATTGTAGTCCTTGTTGGGCATCACCGGGAGCTCAAGGGTAGGACAGTGAACAGCATTTAGATTGCGGGTGCGTCGAACCTTTTCAAATTGCTTCTGGCGCACCGAATCCGAAACCGCTTGATTGTTCTCAGTCTTGCCCTCGTTGGCGAATTTTATGAGAGCTAAAAGGAAAACGAGAAACAGGTAAAAATACTACAAATAATAACGAATCCCAAAGGTACCTGGCAACAACGACTCCAGCTGCTTGCTGGTTTCAGCTGCTGAGGAATTCTTTTCACAGATCTTGCCAATAATGCGTTGCGCAATCCCCGCTCGCTCCGTATTGCTGTTCTCGCCATCCAGGTGGGCATATACCAGCGGATATAGCTGATAGAAGATGTGGTGCGGATGATCTTGGCCGCATCGCACCAGGAGCTCCGTAAGCACCTTGAGAAGGCTGTTGTTCTTGGAGTTGAGGCGTCCAGTCAGTTGGTTAGCAGCACAAATAAACTTGTAACTTGGAGCCGTAAGAATCTCTTCCTTGACGCACTGCTGTAACTGTTCGTTGGACGCATTGGTGAACCATAGCGAGATAATGCGGTAGATGGCGGCGCTCGAGAAGCCATTATCCAACCGACAGTATGCCATGTGGTTGCGGACCGCCGAACAAAGGTGCTCCGTCAGCTTGGCCTCAATCCGCTGCAACTGGCTTTCGTCCAGGCTGGCATAGCGCTTCATCTGATGTCCCATGACCCGTCGGTCGTGGTTCTCGCGCTGCGACACCTTTTCAGCAGTCAAGCGGTTCTGCTCGATGATGTCCAGCAATGTTTGATAGTCCTGCGAGTGCCGATACTCATACAGCTGCTGGTACTCCCTGTCCGCATATTTGGCCATGGCGGCATAGGCAGCTGTTCGCTGCCGATTAGCGAATGCTTCGAGGTCCTGCCACTCCCCGATGTGTAAAGTTTTCTCTTTCAAGGCCTCGCGATGCAGTACAAAGTCATCAATCAGCTTTAGCGAAGCGTTAAACTTATGGTGCAGAACCGAACTCAAACTCTCGGCATTGCAGTCCATGAGAAATTCGCCCTGTATTCGCAGTGCCGGTACCCGCTGGAGACAGTAGATAAACTGATCGTTGGTAGTTACATGCTCCAGGATGGCTTTGGCTATCTGATGATTGCCCATCTTTACATTCACCTCTGCATCCTCGAGCAGGACACTGATCTGAAATGGAAAAGCAAGATGGTACACTGTCTAGTAAAGACACACATTTAAAAATATTAACCTCAGTCAAACGCCTTGTACTAAGTCAAGTGCTCGAAAAACATATGAAGAGAGTTTTATATTCGGTTTTCTTACCTTTGTGGACTCCCTAATATTTGGCATTTCACGCAGAATACCGATATACTTGGCTGCTAGGTTCAGCCTACCCGCTGCCTTGCACTCCCCAATTCCCTTTAACAGGTATGTGTCAACGGGATTCTCTTTGTAGAAATCGGTCATTCGACGTGTCGCTCGTGTACCGGCCATCTTAAACAAAGCAATCTGATGAGCAATGACATACTCCTTGCAAGCAAAATTTCCGTAATTGAGCTGCAGTTCGGTCTGCCATTTGCGGAATAGTTGGTTCATTTGGGACGCAGGTAGTTGGGTGCCAAACTGGATCTGTGTGGCGGAACGAGAGATAAGCTAAACTAGTTGTACAGTCAACATCAAACCAGATCACCTGGCAAAAGTCCTCCGCCTGCTGGAGGGAGCACAGCCAGGTCAAGTACTTGTACACACTCTGCAGGCACTCCACGCTGATCTCTTGTAGTATGTCGCGAACACAGTTGTAGGCCATGTCAATGGCCGATAGACTGTTCTCCTCCTCCCGCTGGCTAATGCTTCTGAGGGCCACAAAGTGATGCCGATTGAACTCTTGCTCCAAATTGAATGATGTCCTCCTCCCCAGTTGTTGTTGCTGCTGCTGCTTGGAGTCTGTCAGCGAGTTCCACTGCCCTAGGCGCCAAAAGACTTCGTAGTCTGGTTCCGTACTATCTTGCTGCTGGAGATTAGCGAACGACCACAAGCCATTGCCCTTCATAATGTCCATGCAGAGTTGGCTGTTGGCTTTATCCAGGTGGTCTGACTCCAATAGGATAGCGGTCAGGTTGTTGCTTGGCCCAAGGAAGTCCACACGAGAGAGCATGGGATTCACGAAGCCCGGAATAGCGTCCAAGCAGCCAATGGATTCGTAGGCCTGCGAATTTTTGTGGTTTTAAAAAATAAGCTATTAGGAAAGGCTGCCTTCTTAAGTACCTTCTTTGCCGAAATTTGAAAAACTTCGTTGGTCAAGGGATTAACGCCTTCAGAACAAGCCCACAGCTCCAGGTACATAATGCTTAAAAAATAGGCCTGGCAGTGGTTACTAGCCATGACCACATTGCTCAGATCCACGGGAATGCTCCAATTACTCACTACTCGTATACACTCGCAAATGTGCAAAAACCTCTTAATGGCGCGCTTATTGTGAAAGATCTGCGGAGTGGAGCTCGCTGACTTTGAGCCTACAAAGCGTTCGAAAAAATAATTCAACATTCGGCAAAGACTTTCCAAGTGCTGATCCTGATTGTTGGCCAACAGTAACTTAATGAACGGCTGCAGGCAGGTCTTCGCAAAGGGCAAAGACTTGGCAGCCAACGCAGCGAATTCCAGCCAGCCGCAATCCGTGAAAACATTTGAAACGAAAGCGCACATCCAGGGCTCATAGCTCAAGTCTTGTGTGGCCTTTAGTGCAGCCAACCAATCGATGCGAGAAATATATTTGTACCCATTCAAGACACTTGATTCCGGAGGCTTGACAGCAAAGATTTGTATGTTTTTAAAACAATCTAAAATTCAAATTAAAAGTAAGTAAAATAAAATTGAACTTATTTTTATCTACTAACCCATTATCTTTAAGCCACACTGGCTATTAACAACTTGAACCACTACGGAAATTAAATCATCATGAGTGTGAGGATCAAACTGAAACAAAGATTTCTCCAAGGCCTCACAGATAGCATTCAGGAACTTCTCTATAGGCTCCAGATCCTCTGACTGCACAGAAAAAGGGCAAAGTAATGAAAATATTTTAAGAGAACTATGGAGTATACCTCTTCAAAAGAATCAAATTCGGTTTGGAAGTAATATGAAACATTTGATAATTTTAACGGCCCTATTTGCGCCAAGCACCTAAGGGCGTCCAGGCTGCTTTGCTTGCTGACCGAATCTCTGGCCATTTGAATCAACCGGCTAATGACATCAAATAATAATCGTTCATTTTTCTGAAGACTGTCCTTTTGTTCGGCAACCTGTTGGAGATAATTATATTAAATAAAATCAATAAGTAAGCTTAGAACTTTGATATCGGTCTCTTACATAGAGTCTCAGGTCTCGCAATCGCTCAGCAGTGGGTCTCTTGAGAAACGAACGTAGATAGATGGCCACATCAGTTGTGTCTTTGCTTGGCTCTAGCCTAGAATTGTATTTCTCCCGCAAGGTTAGCAGGAAGTCGCATTCCGTTGTGTCCTCCAGAAAGGAATGCATATTGATATGGGAATGGTGGCATTCCAGGATCATCTTTACGACTTCACCGGCCTTATCCTTCACATCCTTGGCAACGCACTCTCTTTGAAACCTACTTAACAGCTTAGCTATCTCTGCCATGTGTGCGGTAAACTCCTCAGGACCAAAAGCTGGCTTGGAGGTCAGCAGTTGTTCGAGGAAGTTAAGAGCACACATTTGTACTTGGCTAGACTTAGCTGTTATATGATTCAAGAATGTTATTTAAATACATTTAAGTAATTTCTAAAACTTACTTTGATGAAGATATTGAACAACAAAGAACCAAATATCGCGAACAAAGTAAGAGCACTGTGCGACAGCAGTCTTATTTTTGACTGCTTCCTGAACAGCAGCATCATAAACAGCATCAGCGATTTCGCAATATAGAAAGAAATAACGTAATGCTTGGCTGGAAAAGCTGGATGTATAGCAATTGGTTTTCAAGCGACCAAAAAGATCGACCAATATTCGAGGACGTTGGATTTGAAGTGTTGACATGGACTGGATACGACTGTCCCCTCTTGAAGAACTTTGTTGGGGGCTCTAAAAAGATTTTTAGGTGAGAAAAAATAAAGTAGAGGACCTAGTACTTACAATATGGAGGCTAAGACAAATAAAAAGAGACTCCACCGAAAGTGTGTACCAGGTGCTAGCTCTGCTGCCGGGCACAGAGGATCCAAATAATCTGTTCATTTCCTGTAGATCGTCGCCGAGCAGGCCAACCGCACAGCAAAGGGTCTCCGTGTTGAGATCAACGTCTTTTGCATTCAGCTGGGAGTATCTAAGATTCTCCAAAAGCCGCTGATGATGATCTTGAAATTCCTTATCTTCGCTTTCGCTGCAAAATGCATTTTTGGCCAAAACATACGAGGCAACTAGGGGAAGGACCACCTAAAAATACGAGAGCAATCACTGATATCATAGATAAAATTCATATAGAGTTACCTTTTTTACCTCTTCACTGATGGATTTGCTGTAGCGTTCAATATCCTCAGTCTTGCCGTATAGAAAAACATAAGCCATGATTCTACTAGAATGAACTCTACGGAAATCGTTCTTCTTTTCATAGCACAGAAAATAGGGGAACCTACAGGGAGATATTACAACATAAGTTTTACTTTATTATAAGCGCTTCTCACTTGGAAATGGGCCAGCCTTGTGAGCTCCACTTGTGCAGCAGGAAATCCGTATAGGGCCGTAGAAGATCAAGCATAGTTTGTCCATATTCGGGCACTATACTGTGCAGAGAAAGGAACTCACCTGTGGGAAAATTGTATACCTTAGACCTAAACTATAATATAGTGGTATATAAAGGAACTCACTTTCTGGCAGTCTGCGCAGGGCGCATTGGAACAGCAGCTCCTTTAGAGCGATCTCCTGATGAAACGAACCTCTCAAAAAAATGGCAATCAGCATTTGCACAATTATGGCATTGCTATTCCGACTTGCATCCTCGTCGTCATTTATCTAGGCAAGAAAATCTCATTACCCACGGACCACTAAGGATATCTTTTGCATACCGAAAGCTTTTTAAACTCGATGCTATTGTAGAGATCGCGACAAAACTCCCAGTGAGTAGAAGAGTTCCTAATATCATCTTTGGTCACACAATTTGTGCAAAGCAGAATGGTAAAGGTGTACAGGGTGGCAAAGCGCACTTCCAATGTGGGCATTGTGAAAAATTTCGCCGTAGACTTGCATATCACAGTGAAGTTTTCCAGCTGGTAAATGTCAGTACAAAGCTCAGCTATAAAGCCCACGGATCGTACGATTTTCGCCGTAAGTTGGGAGGTGTAGGACTTCTTAAGAGCAATTCTTAGCAGGCTATTCAGGGCCAACATCATATCGTCCAAGTGATGTTCTATTTGGTAAACAAACTGGAAAATTCCTAATAAAAAAAAAACAGCATTTAAGGATTATGAATTATATGAATATGTGAAACGTTGCTCACTGGGCAAATGGTCGACCACTTTATCGATGACATCCAAATCTAGATAATAAAGCTGAAAGACAGTTTTTAGTTTGCTCACCAGCCAAGTGCTGGCTGTATCAGAAATACTTGAGCAACTGCACAGTTCCTAAAAATATATTGTAAGGTATATCGATTCAAGATGAGATGGTAACCCACCCACCTTTGTTACAATAAGCACATCCTGGGGCTGCCATCGCAAGGTCACTTTGGCTATATGATCAAAGGTTTCGTCCTGATGCGAGCTGCAAGCACACAATCCACCCAAAATGTGCAAGCACTGAGCAGTTATTGTCAAATGATCTGCGTTCTCAGAACGCTCTCGCCGCATGCCTAAAATATTTTAAAATGTAATTTGTATAGGGTTTTTAATTAAATAAGTATTCAATTTACAGTACAGCTTGAGGGCAGCCCCAATGAATTCAACCATCATTTCTATAGGCTGTCTCTCCAAATATTTGAGTAGAATCGAATTAGATTTAAAGACTTCAACGACAGCTATTTGAACCCGCAAAATCTCGCGCAGATCGCTCTCATCCAACATCTCAGAACAGTTAGCCTTGTACTGGAACTAGAAACCATGAATACCAAATTATAAATACAAATATAAATTTGAGTATAAATAAATAAATTAAAGTATTAAATCAAAGTTTTTCTTTTAAACCAACATACTTCGATGTGACTGAGGAAGAGACCAATTCTTTTGATCAGGGGGCAGCCCTCAAAATTCCCGGCATCGAACACCTTGTAATGTAAAAGCCTCTCCATTGTGCAGGTCAACCGATAGAGACTGTTAAGGTTCTTTAAGATTGCCGATGGCTGGTTATCGTTGACACTCTGGAAGTTAAGATTGCGCATGAGGCACTCGTAGTTGTTTTGGTAGAGACAGTTTTTTGTCTCACTCTGCAGCTGATTATTTGTGATAAAGGGTCGCGCAAACTCCTTGTCCAGGCAAATTAATTGCTTGTTATATTTGAATGCCAATAGATTTTGTTCACCGGAGAGTGCATTGGGCTCTGGCTTAGTGAGCTTTTCCAGCTGCTTCTGGTCCAAGAAGTTGATGATACTTATCGCAAAGGTGTCCGCCTGAAGTTTGGCATCTATGCTGGCTATATTGTGTATGACTTGAGTTGCGCTGGTCCGCTCGCCGCTGCCGTAGGCCCATGCAATAATAGGCTCTAAGTCCGCAAAGGCCTTATTCTGACTCGCATGAATGTAGATCTCGCGAATGGTGGCAAAACATTCGTTGCGCTTCATCATTTCATTTGTGGTGATGCTCTGCACTAGGCTGGTGACCATTTTCGGACTCAGCTTGTGATGTCTGATCAGCAACTGCAGCGCTAACTGCTTCTCCTTGATCTCACAGCTGTTGGTGGTAGTCTCTGATATCAGGTGGTTTCCCATCCTACTCCATAATTCAGCGAGAAAACCCTCCTGTATCGACTTCGACTTTAAAAGTTCCTGTTCCTTTTTCAGCAGCCTGCTCATACACATGTGAAGATTTCTCAGATTCCGGGCATTGCCATACATTTGCATTATGTCTGACACTGTGGCCAGCGACTGCTGGTAGTTGCCCACGTTCAGGATGACGTTGCTTAGCTGCAATAGCTCGGTGAAGATGGCAAACCAGACATCATTGAATGTGGTCTCTTTCTTATCAATAAGGGCGAAAATTTCATCTAATTTGTCTGAAGTTTTAGGCACCTTCTTGGGTACGTCACCATCTCCGTTTTCATCCGGTTTTCTCGCCTCCTCCAAGTGCCAAAGAACCTGCAGGAACAGAAACTAAAGTATACACTGCATTAATTATATTTTTTTTCTTACGATATACATGACCAATGCTGACATCTTTATGAAGGTGTCCGAAAACTTATCATTGCTAAGTTGTGCTGTCTTATAGCGTGGAAGGGAGTTCTTGCGCATCTCCATGTTCACAATGGTTTTCAGTCGCAGTAGAGTTTGTGACCACGTCTCGTTGACGGGCACTCCGAGTGTGTTAAAATCACCCGTGTCCAGCCTAGGGTATAGTGAACGCAACGATTGGATGACGCACTGGAAGAATAGGTTTCGGGTATCATCACGGAACACATCCTCGTTGTGGAACTCGCACAGCTTCGGCAGGATCTCCTGCATGTGGATGCTCAGCTGGTGATGGTAGTTAACCGAGAGCTGACGTAGACGGATAAGTGAGCAGTGATCGAAGCAAAGAGAAGTATTAAACCCACCTCCGTGGCGAAGATGAAATAGAGACGAACAATCTCTGTCTTCCTCGCCCCATTTGCCGTGCTTGCAAAGCTTTTCAACTCCGGCAGATATTCCACCATGTCACAGTGCAGCTGAACCCGATCTTTGGCCAAAGTGACTGTCTTTGTGATGCATTTCAGTATTGTAGTGTGGAGGAAATCGTCCACGCCAACATTTAGCTCGAACAAGTAGGAGAGGATGCCTAAAAAGCCATGCCAAGCAATCTGGTTACGTACACAAACGAACTTTGGAAAGAAATGTTTACTTACGGCTGTACTCGTTAATCTTCAGTTCGCGCACATAGCTAGGTGAGGAGTAAATTCCCCTGTCCAGTAGGCCTAGGATGCGATCGCCAAAGTGCTTCATTACCAACCGCGACTTGATCATATCCTCGAAAGCATTAAAAAGACTCGTCTTGGCCAGAAAGTGGCCACTTCCTTTTGACTCCAAACCAGCTGTAGAACACACAAGTTAGCTAGGTGCAACTGCACGTTTAATGCCTTACCGTCCAAATTGTACTTGACTATCCGGTCGTGAACATTGCCGTACAAATAAGTACGGCCGGCCAAAGTCTTGAAGGACTTCTCGTTGGCATCGTGTAAGCTCTGAGCATGCTATTGATAAGCGAAACAACAGCTTAAGATGATGGTATAATCTACGGGAGAAATGTTACAGACCTTGAATAGTGCTTCCTTGGCCACATCGTATAGTGCGGCCCAGGATAAGTCGAAACGTTTGTCTAGCAATAGAGCAGTCAAACCCTCTTTGCAATTGACAAGCTTTTCCTCCAGCTGTTCGATGGCTTTATTTCGGTTGGATGGCTTATCCGATCGAACTTCAGCGATTATTCGCTGGATTTCGTTTAGGAGAGCGCTCATCCTGTCAACATTTTTTGCCTAAAAGGGCAATTTAAGTTAATTCTTTTTATTATTGTTCCCGCGGAGAGTTTAGTGTGCCCGTCAGCTTTTCCATTTATAATGTGCCAAATTTTTTAGAAAAGGTGCGTTTCCGCCTCCACGGCAGCTGGGTACGTTGCAAAGCTCGAAGCGCTCGAGATTCAAAATCTGACAAAAGCCATTTAGGGGATTTCCTGTACGACTGAATAACTAAAAATATCAGCAACCTATCGCGATTCTTATCCAAAAAAATACTGCCTCGTTCTTTAAAAAAAAAAAAATAAAATAACAAAGGCATTACCTTGTGAAACAAGGGCATCTTCAATGATGCACAAACAAATTTTACCTAATTAAAAAACAGGTACAAATTCTCAAGCTATTTGCCTAATTTAATCGTTTATTTGTTTCGCGATCCTGTCGAGAAT
>JAEIIO010063238.1:0-16902 GCA_018874655.1 Drosophila diplacantha | reverse complement strand
GTTTATGGCTGATATCAGATGCCACTAAGCCGTAGTTCAGCATGAGGCTTTTAGAGATGTTCCTCCCTCTTTTCGCCCCCACTTTTCTGTCCCTTTCCGCCCCCTCTTCTGTCCCATTTTCAATGAACTGTCCAAAGCAGAAGCAGAAAAAATGGCTAACAAGGGCGAATGAGTGGGGCGACCGGCCCCCCCTTTTGGCCCCTTCGTGGCAGCGAGTGCAAAAAGGCGCTCAAATGGGGTTGTCAGTATTTAACCCACAGGGGTTGGAGGTGCCGCCTGACTGCGCGAACTCCGCCAGAGTCGGCAGGCGGGAGGTGGCCGCTGGGGGGCCTGGACGAGTTGCGAGTTACGAGTTCCTCGCAACATACGAGGACTAACAAGAGGAGACCCCGAGAACCCCCGAGATTAGGTTCACAGGAGCCAGGATGTGCTGCGGGGGGACCAGGAGGAGCGAAAGAGAGCCGACAGAGGCGCCGTCGCGCAATTGAATTAGGCCCCGCCGATGGAGGCTGCCAGAGAGAGACATCTAGCAGTGTTAATAAAAGGCAAACACACACGCTTTTTGTTCCCGACTCTTATGGGGCCAAAAAAAAAGCAAACTCGAAAAAAAGGCAAGCGAAATTCCGATACAGTTAATGATAAGGCAGGCATGGTCGCGAAAGAGACGCAGCTAGACAGTGAAAGCGAGAGGGAAACAGCGAGCACAGAGGCGGTGCCCAAGTCGAGTGAGAGCAAACTTAACGAAACTCGGCACCAGAGAGAGTCCAATTGGACTCGCGCTCTCCCCTTTGAGTGGAACTGCCCCAGTCAGCATGTCGTCGTATCGTCCATCATCCAATTGTACGTTTGCACTTCGCTCTGGCCTTCCCAGAGGGCGCCACCCCGCCCCGCCCCGCCGCTGGGGGAGAGTGCAAAGAGCGGTGGCCACAATTTGGCCCTTTGGACCTGCAACTTTGCAACTGTGCAGCCAGCGACACTTTTCCGATATGCCCACCCACTCCCACTCCTCCGCCTCTGGTCGGATGAAAAATGAAGTGCCGGCCGGGCGTTGCGTGGCATCCGGTGATTTCTGCGATTGCGTGCAAATGGTGCCCCTTGAAAATGCTAATTCCGATTAAGACAAAGAAACAACACGGCCGGCAAATGGACAAAACGCGTTGCAGCCCGAGAGGTGTCCTCGTTAGGAGGGAATTCAATTATGGTTATGACTTCATGTTTGGCACTTTCGCCCCTCGGAGCCGGAGCCGGAGCCGGAGCCTCGAGACACGTGAAGTAAAAGTCTGGGACTGATCCAATTAGCTGGGAAATATTGTAATTATATTACGGCAGTCAGTGGGCTTCGGTCGTAAGCCGGGGCTCTATTGAGCGTAAATAATAAGCACGTTGCATGATATTGGGGTCAGCGTTGGGTAAGCTAGGAACTCAACGGAAAGGTGACACATTTTATGTATTAAATATTTATAGTGCGCTTTTAATGGCCACGAAAAGCCATCAAAATCGATATTAGATTCAATTCAAGCCGGTTTACTGATCGACCACATTCTACACTGGCTATAAAAGGTGGTCTAATTACTCGCCAGCCTGCATCCTTCACTTGCGTCACCGCGCTTGATATTTAGATACATTTTCAGCACATCCTGCAATCCATCATCGCTGTATCTTTGTGGTTTCAGCTTATCAGGGCCAGCCACCAATAGAAACGGGGCTTCAAAGCAAACATTTGGCCAAGAACGGCCATTATGGCCGCCAAACTCTTGGCCAGCTGATAAGAAGTGGTCTTTAAGCAGTGAAATACCCGCGAGATACAAATTAGAACGCACTTTAAGGCCGCCAACCAACCAGCGAAGAACTGCTGCAAAGACAAACACAGCCGGAGACTGATATTTCGGGGAGGAGACCAAGTTTAAAGTCGCAAAGAAAACCAACAAGAAAAGCGAAAAGTTGCGATAAAGAACCTTAACGGTAAAAAGTATCTGGCAGATGCGCCCGGCAGCGATCTAATAAGGAAAACGGGTTCTAGTTGGACGAGTGAGTGGAGTGGAGTCGATCTGAGTGGCCTCTCTGAGCGAACCGCACTCAACGAAGCCAAGACCAGGAGAGCGCGAGCCTCTTGGTGGTGGTGTGGTGGTGGTGCTGGTGGTGGTGCGGCAGAAGCAGCAGCAGCAGCAGTAGTGGTGGTGGTGGTGGTGGCAAATCAGCCAAACGCGTCGAAGGTCTTGCCCCGGTGCGAGCGGGAGCGGCGACTTCCACTCAACGACAGCCCCCGTTCGTCCGCAGCGAGTGCGAGCGGCGCGGCACTAGTGCTCGCGGTGGTGGTGCGCCTGTGTTCGTGGAATGAGAGAGATTTGTGTGATGTGTCGTTAGGTCGAAACGGTCGAGTCGAGTCGGGTCGGGTCGTGTACCTTTTGCCACGAATGTTTTGCCAGTCAGGCTCTAAAACCGTACGAGACCAGCTGAGATTTCGCTGCTCCGCATGACGCGCGCATTTATCAGATACTTCTTGTACTTGTGCAGTGCCTGAAAATTTTCCAAGTCTTTTCCATCACACATCGCGAGTGCCGAGCGGGAAATCGAATCTGAATCTGAATCTGAATCTGATCGAATAAACGCCGAGTGTTTGCCCACGGATGTGCTAAGATGTGCTCTACTTAAAAAATATAATTATTTTCCAAATAATTACAAAGTACAAACGCACTAAAAATTAAATACAAAAAATACAAATATTAACCGGACGAGCTAGGACTCCGAGTGCAGCGCGAAAGTGTATTCCAGCGATTATAACACGTGTTCCGAGCCGGCCGCCAAAATTATTACGCACAACTCGCTGAGCGTGTACGGTGGCGGCGTCATGTGCGCCTCCCCGTCCACGGCTCCCGGCTTCTTCAACCCGCGCCCCCAGTCCGGCGCCGAGCTGTCCGCCTTCGACCTCGGACTCTCGCGGTCCATGGGTCTGGGCGTCCCGCCGCACGGCGCCTGGCACGAGCCGCACTCCTCCTCGCTGGGCGGCCACCTGCACGCTGCATCGGCGGGTCCTGGTGGCTCCCTGGCCACCGGGGGCACCACCACGGGCGGCAGTGTCTCCGCCGGTGGCGGCCAGACCACGCCGAGCAGCGTGGCCAGCCAGCAGTCGGCGGTGATCAAGCAGGACCTCTCGGCGAACCTCAACCAGAGCAACCACCATGGAGGCGGCATCAAGGAGGATCTCTCCAGCCTGCCCAGCTCCAACGGAGGCTCCGCCGGCGGACACCACTCGAGCGGGGGCATCCCCACCGGCCACAACTCGGACATGCTGCCGCTGATCAAGGGACACGGCGGCGGAGGCGGCCAGGAGATGCTCACCAGCATCAAGGGCCAGCCCACCGGATGCGGCAGCTCCACGCCCAGCTCACAGGCCAACAGCTCCCACTCGCAGAGCAGCAACAGCGGATCGCAGATCGACAGCAAGCAGAACATCGAGTGCGTCGTCTGCGGCGACAAGAGCTCCGGCAAGCACTACGGCCAGTTTACCTGTGAAGGTGAGTACCGGGGTCCCTGGGGGTCAATTGATATCTCGCACTAGTGCTCCGGGATGGGCCTCGGCCTGGGGATGGGAATGACCAGCCAGAAAATGGCCAGCGCGCGGATTCCGCAATAGAAAGCGGACACAAAGCGTGCCTGCCTGCCAGCCGCTGATTTTTGACAGTTTCGTTCGGT
Source organism: Drosophila diplacantha (assembly GCA_018874655.1). Taxonomy (NCBI): domain Eukaryota; kingdom Metazoa; phylum Arthropoda; class Insecta; order Diptera; family Drosophilidae; genus Drosophila; species Drosophila diplacantha. Next base: position 13,209 of record JAEIIO010063238.1, on the reverse strand, counting down.
GAATTATGGCAGAATGATGAGTTGGCACTTACCTGCGGAGATGGCCAGGTGTGGGTGTCTCACCTCTCTTCCCAGGGCCATGCAAATCTTGGCGGGAGCCAGGCGATGCAGCTGGGAACTCTCTGTAATTGGGCCCCAAATCATGCAGAGATTATTTTACGAGCAGAAGGTAAAACATTTATGGTCCAAAAGATAGCTCTGCCACCTCTGAACTTAGGAGCACTTGCAGCTACTAACGGTTTTGGTTAATATTTCCATTTGTTTTTATGATTAGAGTTTCAAATTATATTTCAAAAGCTAAGTGCTTAGATTTGCGCATGTTTTTAGATGGTTTATTTATTTTTAATGATATTATTACCAAAAGTTTAAACAGTAACTTAGAGTACAGTAGGATCTAGGCAGGCTAAACTATCCCCATTTTATTTCCTAATTTGACCCAAAAAAGAAAAATACTCAAGGGAATTATTTATACATTTCAATCAAACAAAACTGGGCAAAATAATAAACCTATTTGGGAAGGTCAGGATCTAGTAAATTTCCCCATCCCCTGTCTAGATTTTTCGACGACCTCCTAGACCTCGGAGCAAGTCACTTTCCAAGATGCCTCCCTGCATCATTTCTCCCGGTCAGCATACCGTTACACTCGAAGTGGCAGCACGAGAGCTCTTGAAATGTATACGGCGAGCTGTGCCCCTCCGGCTACCCGGGCACGCACTGGCACTGCCTTAGTCGCAGTCGCTGCTGGCTGCTCATCGCTTATCGTCAGATAAAAATTATTATCTAAATAAAATACGGGCCGTGCTTTGTCCTAAGCCAAACAATTGTTGTGCAAACATGCAAATTGTGCGGCGGCCGGGCTGCTAAATGAAGCGCCCACCTTAGTATTGTCTCTCTTACGGGAGGGGAGGGGAGTTCCGGAGTCTGGGCACTGGGGAGCTAGGGCCTGGGGGCCTGGAGATGGGCAACTGCATTCGGGAAAGATAGCGAGCTCTGGCATTTAGTGCAGCCTGAAGTTGAACTTGTCATGCTCGTATCTCTTCAAATGTTCTGGCACTGGAGCAGCGAAGAGAGCGCGAAGAAGTGAGTGGCACAGTGGGCCCAGATACAGATACAGATACTCGGCCAGATCGCCAGATACTCCGCTCGCGGATGGCTCCCACTGTGGCGGGTGTTGTTGCGGCTTTGTAGGCGCTGCTATTATTATTAATCACCGAGCATTTTGTACGCATGCGCAACCCACAACAGCAACAGTCAGGAGATATGCGGCTCTGTGACCGCCTCGTTGCATTCTGAAGGTGTTTCCCCTCCGCCCCTCTGGAATGGCATACTCTCGTGTATGGTATGTGAGTGTGGCATGAGTACGAGTACGAGTACGAGTATCTCGCGCTCTGCCTGTTGGCCTGATGATGTTGCCACGATAGCAATCTATTTTGTTCTATGCAATCTCTTGGCAGCGCTTCAGCTTCGGCTTCAGTCTCGGCCTGGGCTTCGGCCGGGGCTTCACTCAAATGCAGGCAAAATAAAACGTAGGAAAATCATAATAAAGCGCACACAGCCCATATCATTGCCAGCGTTTTCAGGCTTTCGGTTGTTCTTTTTTTGTACCTTCTTTTAGAAAAAAGGAATATTTCGCTGAGCCCGAGAGCCCATAATGTGCCTGGCCGCGTCCTTTCAGCTGATTCACTCGAGGTGCAGATACTTTCGTGGCTCTTAGAAGAGAACGAGTTCTGTCCGCTGCTGGCTGAGTCTGTGTGTGTCTTGTGCTCACTTGTCCGTCTGTCTGGACGTCCCTTCGGTCCGCCTGTCCAGTTTCCAGGTTCCAGGGCGAATATGTGAAATTTATGCCAAGACACCCCGCCAGCCCTCGTCGTAGACTCGTAGCTGCAAGATTAATTGTAGCTTATGCGTGTTGTCTGTTCCTGTTCCTGTTCCCGATCCCGAGCCCAAGTATCCTCCCATTGTGGTGGCAACTTGTTTGATTTCGCGCACAGCTGTTGCGGCGGAGATCGGTGAAATTTGGAGGAATCGGTGGGCCTCAAGAAACCCAACCATAACCTTTAGCCGGCTCGAAAAAGTCACGGTTCGTCTGCTGAAAAATGTGCGCTGATAAAAGCTTCTCGATAATATTAATGATGAGCAGTGCATGCCTCTAATGTGGAAGACCCCTTGCTTCCCCCACTTGGATCTCCAATTAATTTGGCTATTTGTCATGGCTATTAGTGGCCCCAAAAGCCGAGATTCCTCGTATCTGGTATCTCGCCGTCCGCCTGGGCTGCATCATTAATTTCCGCCGTCATGTTTGTGTGCACAAAATATTAAAAATACATAACCTGGTGTTCTTCGAACCTATTGAATTTCAAATTCTGACAAGAAAACTATCTCAGCGCCCATGTTATGGCGGGAATTAGCATAATTTATCTGCTGCGCACACATGACAATGACAAATAAATTTTGCGAGAAATTACACCCAGTACTAAGTACCTGGCGTGCAATTAATTAAAGCAAACATCAGTCGAATCGGGCCAAGCTAGACGCAGTGTGGCGGGGAGCACATAAAGAGTGGTAAAAAATTGCCATCTCAACTAATTGTTAAGCGCCAGCCGAGCCCATTAGCTGCCACAAATAATGTGTGAGAAGTGCAGCCGCCAGCTCCGGATTGTCAACGTTGAGCACCACAAATAATCCCCAACTCGCCTCGTTCCATTTGCTACGTTTTCCGCGAACGAGCTTACATCGGGCTCATTTAAATAGATTCCCACGTTCGGCAATTAGGGCTCAGAACCCCAAATCCCGGGGCCCAGGCTGCCAATCGCTTCGCGAGGGAAGTCCAAAGTTTTCAGTAGGAAGTTTGGGTCTGGAAATGTCCGAATTTTTTGATGTCGCAGATGAACGTGGTCTTGTACTTCTTGTACTCTGTATCTTTGTATCTTGGCGGAGGGAGAGGCTCGCTTCCTCCGACTGCTTCCTTTGTGCAGAATTGTATTCCACATGTGTGGCTTTTCAATTAACTTCATTATCATGTGGGCAAATAAATAGGCTGAGGGAAAAGAATAAGAAGTATAAGGGAAGCTGCAGCAGATACAAGGCAATATAAGCTTCCCCCTGAAGAATATATTTAGCTAAGCATGGAACACATATACAACTCACGCATTCTTATAGCCAAGAAACAAATGAAAAATTCGAAAAGCAGATATACAATTTATGGGTTAATAACCACTGATATTCTGCTTAATTTCTTATTGCCCCTCTTTGTGGAGGCCGAATCTTAAATTGCTTATTTTGTATTAAATACGAGGTACATTTCTGCGTTTCACTTTGCACCTCTTGACAATCTGGTAAATGGCGCTCGGCCGAATTTCGTGTTTCGCAGGGGAAATTCATTCCACTCTGAGCATTTAACAAAAGCCAAACATAAATCAATTTGCTGTCTGTGATACGAGCCCCTGGGACTGCCGCGACTCCCCCATCCCGGGCAGAGAGCCTGGTACGAGCAACAAAGTAAATACGAATGCAGAAAATTAACAACGCCCACCGAGCATTGCAATTTATGACGCAGCAGCTTGCAGCTTGCAGTTTGGGGCTTTTTCTGGGGGTAATGGGCGTGGCCGACGCTCGCAACCAGCGGATTTCTTATTTATTAATTAGCAAAAGGCGAAATAAATTCGGGGCTTGTACTAAAATTTGCATTTGGCGGCAGAGGCAGCCGAGTCAATTGCTGCCCCATAACATTTATCAAATAAATCGCCTTTTGATAAACATTTATAACTTCCGTGCAGTTGGCTCTTGATTTACAACTCGGTAGCTCTCCCCAAAAGGGGTCCCATGTGCGGCAGCGGCCCAACTTATGGCCTCAATATTTATTTTGTCAAATTTTCATGTCGGCACAGCCTGAAAAATATCCATTCGCTGTCACAATATCATACCTCTGTGGGATGGGATGATGGCATTTCCCAACTCGTCGGGCGCTGTGTCAACATTAATGAGCCCTCGGCTGAACCCTTCATTAAAGGCGGCCAAAGGAGAGTCAGCGAAACAAAACTTAATTGTACAGATATTGCGCGAGACAGAGGAAACAAAACAAACAGCAGAAACAACTGCAAATCCCGGCCAGACAGACATTGTAATCATTAAAAGCTGGCTTGTACTACAAATCGTTGTACTTAGAAGAAATGTTCGGGCCAATAAGCAGCTAGCCCGGACTGAGCTTGCAGCTTGCAGCTTGCAGCTCGCAGATCTCTGCTCTACAGTGTTCCGAGTTCCAAGTCACCAGGCTCTTACTGGGTCTGGGGCCCTCTTAAAATGAGGCGCAAAAAATTCATCCTGACACGATGCGATTTCGAAAAAGGCCCCCGAAATAAAAGAGAGTCTCTGGAGTAAGGAAATCGTGAACTACCGACTTGATCCGCTTTATAATGTAACGGTTTAATTAATTATGTTAAGCTTTGCTCGACTGGGATCTCTGCCACGGCGAGCTCTGGGCCGGAGCTGCCGCTGCTGTTGCCACTTCATGCGCAATTTTCGTTTTCAACCAAGTTCGGCTAATCGATCAGGCCCAGCGAGGAGCTGGCTGCAACTACTTCTACTTCTACTTTGGGGCACGTTTCGGCGGCCGCACTTGCGCGTTGCAACATGGCCGAGAGACGATGGTCTCTGGCCATAACCCCGCTTATCGCGCGGAGTGCATGACCGGAGCCGGGCCGGGACTCGTAGCCCGACTAACTGCGGCGGCATAACTTCGCATAGCATCAGTTAAATCGGAGCTTAATCGCTTATCTGAGGCGGCGTTCTCTTTGCATTCTCGGCTTCCCTCCGGTGCCTCTGCAACGTGACATATGGAAGATGCAAATGAGGAGTCGAGCTAGCTGCCGAGGCAGCTGAAGCTCACCGCTCCGGTTCCGGACTCCGGATTCCCAGATGGGCATTTGATTTACAGTTGACCCATATTGGGCCATAAACTCCGCGGGGGAGAGGCAGGCACCTGTTCCCGTTCATAATCAGTGCATTTTGCTGAATGAGCCCGGTTACTTGCGGCTTCGTGTCTGTCGGGGGCTGTAATTATCTTTCGGTTGTACTCCAGATATTTTGTCTAGCCTCTGGACGGGAGTGGTGGCAGTGGCAGTGGCAGTGGCAGTTGCACTGGCTGTGGTTGCAGTCGCGGTCTTGGCGCGCTAATTACACTGACTCCGTGTAAGCTTAACATTTAATTATTGCACCTTAATGACGGCCCTCCCTCTGCCCGCTGCCTGCTGCTCGCTGTGTGCATTAATAATTAGAAAATGAGCCAGAGTCAAGGCGAGGTCTGTGGCTATTGACTTTGACTTGGAGCTGGCAGACTGCAGCTTGGAGCTTCCTCTGGGCCAGGCGATCATTGACCGCGGCTGGGAGATGGAAAACGGCAAATGGAAAATGGAAAATGGGAAATCCGAATAGTTGGGCCGCCGCAATTGATTGGGCCATCTGCTGGCGGAGAGTGTGTGTGCCAAAAGATACTCTGGCGCAGCAGCTAATTTAACGCTTTAAATTGCGCAGCCAAGCGGCAAGGGGATCTCGTGCGGCGCAGATAGATACGAGCAATTTCAGCTCACTTTCAGGAAGTTCAATTAATAAAGCGCTTAGCTTAGCCCGGCTAAGTTGGGCTTAGTTCTCGGAACCCCTTCTAACTGTATTGAACGCTTTATGGCGCGTAGCGCACGCGAGCCACTTCCTCGCCCACCCGCCGCCAATTAGGTGAGGCGGTAATTGAAACTACCGCAAAGTTCGCCACAGAACCGCTCTCAACCGTTTAAGTCGAAGCCGTACAAGAGGCGGCTCTCCACTGAGAGAGGGCCAGGATTCTAGGGCTTCGCTGCCCGCGCTTCCCACACTCGCTGCAGTCGGAGCTGGAGCTGGAGCTGCAGCGATCCACCCTTTTTCGGTTATTGATATAACACGATATCCACTCCACCCCGTCGCGGATTTGGTGTACGGTATCTGCGCCTTGTACTCGTATCTTCATCAATAACGACGCGCATCTTTCGCATCGCAAAGTCCGCTGGGGATCGCCTCCGCCCCGCGAGATACTCAGATGCCCAGATACTCGGATGCCCAGATACTCGCTGCTGCAGCTCTAGATAGAGTTGCGATAGGCGCATATGGGCAGTTTGCCTCTGTTGCCAGTTCTTTTATTTACCTCTCTGGGTTCGGGCCAAGTCCGTCCGTCCGCAGTCCGCTCCCACAACAGGCGAAGCGCAGCCAGCGGAGCGGGGGGCGAACGGTAAGGCAACGGTACGTTTTGGCAGAAATCGTGACTGGGTACAATATCGTTATTCGTAGATCATATGGTGTAAAAGCTGGCAGTGTGTGAGTGCGCTGCCTAGATGTGTTCGTGGCTGGCTCTTTGGGCTTGGTCCGTGCAGCCGTTTTGGCCCAAAGTGGGGAATACCGAATGCCCTTTGCTCGGCCAAATCGAATCGAAATCGATCTCAAGGATTGACAGATAAGCCAGGACAGTGTTGGTTCTGTTATACTTGCCAGCATTAATTAAAATCCCTTTTAACATGTCTGCCTTTGTCCGGCGCTTCCTGATTTATCCCAAACAAAACCGATTAGGCTCTGAATTATTATTCCCCCTTCACATCTCTCCAGAGCAGCGCATTGGCCAATCGACTTGACTCTCGATCGGTTTCAATTTGCGGGCCACGTTTTGTTTCCATTTCGGTGGGAGGCTGAAGCCACACGATCGCAATGGCAAAAAGGCATTGAAGATCTTTTATAGCCTGTGATCGCATGCTATATGGACGGGCCGGGATGGGATCGAGTCTGCATAAACGCTCAGTGCTTACATATTTTGTTTGATGATGATTTTACAGCTTAAAACGAATTTTATGAGCATATGCAATTGTTTTGAGTTATTGTGAGAAATCTTTTTCGGTCCGCCGAGGAAAGCCCAGACAATGCCTCCCATATATCTACAGTACGTACTGCAGTGTATCGCATATCGTATATTTCCCCGCCTGCCGGCTGCAAGACGCTCTTTATGCAGAAAATGGGCCCAGGTGATACACATGTTTAGATACGCGTCGGCGACATTAACTTGCCGTGTCGCTGGCTTGTCCTACAACAACACCCAACTGTGGCCCAAAGCACTTAGCTGAAGCTGAAGCTGAAGCTAAAGCTGCAGCCGAAGTTAAAGCTGTGGCTGATGCTGAACCTGAGGCTGTGGCTGATGCTGAGTTTGTGGCCAAAAGCGATGCCCAACGAGCCGTGGCTGATCCGGCCGTCTGCCTTAACAGTAAATTCGTGGCATTCGGGCCGAACTTGAACTTGCTGCCAGTTTTCTTTTATTTTCCTTTTATTTTCGGAAGGGGGACGGATGGCAGCCCGGCAGTATCGCGCCGTGGCCAAGATACACTTTGTTAATTGAAAGCCATTAAAGGTAATTTTATGGGAGGCGTTAAGCCATGAAACGTGTAACATGACCATTGACATGGGCATCAGGAACTTGAACGCGGTCCCGCTCTGGTGCTGCGCAGCTTGTCAGGGAGTGCAGCGGAACTCACTTTGGGGGACAAGTGGTAACGATTCGCCTTGTTTTCTTGTAGAGGAGTCACGGGTGCCAAGGAATTTGTAGGGAACCGACACACATTTAAAGGGGAAAAGGGTTAGGTACTGTTTGGTTTGGTCTTTGAATTTTAAATTTGAACATTTTATTAAGCATGTCTTCTCTTATTTCGTTTGCAGGTTGCAAATCATTCTTCAAGCGCTCCGTGCGGCGCAATCTCACATACTCGTGCCGCGGCAGCAGAAACTGCCCCATCGATCAGCACCACCGCAACCAATGCCAATACTGCCGCTTGAAGAAGTGCCTCAAAATGGGCATGCGGCGCGAAGGTAAGACTCACTCGCCTACTTAGAAACACAAATACGTAGTATTTAGAACGACACTCGGCCATCGCAGTGCGCCGGGCTGTGGGTCAATTAAAAGTCAAACCCCGAGGCAATGGCAAACAAAATAAATTAAATCAACGGCAGAAGAACGGAAGTAGAGCAGCTGCGATGACTAAATGTCACATGCTAGGAATGTGTACGACGGCGAAACAATCGCGAATCGGGTTCGCGCGGTTCGGTGCGGATCAGTTGAGTTATTTGGGTGCCAGGAACTATGCCAGGGAATGTGGCCGCCGACCAGGGCGGATCGAGCGGATCAGCCGCGATCAGGCCAAGTGCTCCTCCCCGGCTTCCACGCACGAGAATCGCTCTGCTCGGCGAAGACAATTAGGCGGATTGACCCCGGGGATCAGATGCAAACTTGTTCGATCGCTGGTCCATAATTAAAGCGGGCCTGCACTGAGAGAAACTGCGGCTCCCAGGCCGCTGCAGTTGATCAGTTAATCGAATGCAGCCCAATGTGTAGCTAATTTGTAAGCAAAGCCAAGCCAAATATTTGGCATACCTGGGTGAGACTCGTTTTCCTGCAGCCACTGCAGCAAGTGGCTGACTGATTGACTCCGCTGGCCGCCTGATTGACTGACTGACTGCCTGGCCGACTGCCTGGCTGGACTGACAGTCACAATGGCCAGTTACACTTGTCAGCATTAACAATTAGCGTCCGTCAGGGAGGCGCGGACACGAAGATAGAGACAGACCGCAGTTAGCCGTCCGCTAAGCTGTTATTATTTGCACTAATATTGACAGGTTTTTCGCAAAATGCTAATAGCCAGCAGCAGTGGAAACAGCTACGGACTACAGATGTCTGTCTGAGCGGTGTACACATCGATTTGGGTTAAGAACGAAAACGTTAATTTATGGCGACTACGGGCAATTAAAATGCAGCTACAGCAGCCTCCTCTCAATACACTTGTAATTAAATGAATATAAACATTTATTTAGTCGCCGGCGACGGATTGTGAAAAGAGCATTTCAAATTTACCTAGGCGAGTTTTCGGCTAATGACACAGTCTGTGCCCGGCTCCGATCTACCTGTTGGGCCAATTAAGTCCACTATTTCCACTATTTCCCCACCGGGCGGCACTCGAACTTGCCCCAGAACTCATAAACGCAAAAGAGTTCAACACCTTTTGCTACATTCTGGAGCTGCTCGCCGTTGAGTCACATTTCTTTAATGACAAGTTCTGCGTAAAACTAGTCCCTCGCTATCAAAGCTGAGAAATCGTGAGAAAATCTCGGCTCTGCATAGGAGGTTTCCTTGGGTTTTACCCTCTTTTTTACTGGGCAGCGGCAGAGGGCACGCTACTTAGCTGCAAAGCGGGACAAAGGTGGTGCCTGGAGCGACCCTGGGTCAGGGAATTGTACGGGTTTGGCGCACAAAAAGCCTCGAAAAACCTGAAAAAACAACATCAAATCAGTGTTCCGGGTCGCTCTAATTAAATTGCAGTGTCAATTGGTCAAGGGAAGTGGGGTGGGGCCGCCCAGGAACTGGTCAGCTTCGGCGCAAAAACAAGTTTTTAGGGGTAGTGAAATTGCGTTAAATTATTTTGAATTTATTGTAATTTTTTGAAGGGATTTTCACCGGGCTTACTTGGGAACCGGCATTCGAAGGGGTTGACCCCTTGCTCGTGACCCCTGACCGCCGGAATTCCGAGTTCCACTGGTTTCAGCCAACACCTGCACTCCCTCTGTTCGGGGGCTTGGTTCGAACGCATTTCGCATATCGGGCAGAGGCAGACAATGGCCAGGCTTAGTTGGAGAGACTTGGCTTTGCCGGCACCAAAAGTGGGTCAGCTAAGGTTTTTACACCTCCACACCTTGGCGGGCAGCACACATCCTAGGCACACCTAGAGCTCTGTCGCAATCTGGGCAACGCAATCGGAGCCCTGGGCCAGGCCAATAACTCGAATCAGCGAATGAAACAAAGCAAAGGCAATAGCTAAACTGCACAGACGTTATTATTGATCACAGCTCATTGTGCTGCAGCTGGAGTGGACCGGGAACTGGAACTGGTACTGGCACTGGCACTGGCACTGGGACTGGTACTGGTACTGGACTCGGACTCGGACTCGGACTCTACCTGGCAGATCCCTACCTGGAAAAAGCTGGCAGGCCGGAACGTAACGTCTTTTGGAATGAAACCTAAGGCGATGGTGCTTTTGGTCAGTCCGCACAATGGAATATCCGGAAATCCCTTTCTGTCCCGGCTCCGAAGGTGTTTGTTTATTGCCCTGGCGGGGCAATTAAGCCGGGGGTTGCAACCAGTTGACCAGTGTCCAGCCGGAGGAGAAAGTGGGACGGCGACACTTATTTACACAATACATTTGCGTAATAGTGCAGGGGATGAGAAGTAGCCTGCACTTGGTGATCTATGATGCAAACCGGTCTGCCGGCCAGTGTCCAGCTCCTTTTATTTATGCGCCTGGGAAAAAACTGTCTGACCGCAAGAATAGCGAAGAAGCCGCCGAAAAACAAAAAGGAGAGTCTGCCTAAGCTTGTGGTTTTACCTCGAGATCTGGTGGAGATTACAGCAGCCAAGGGATTGGGATTTGGAATGGGAATGGAAACGGGAACGGGAACGGGAACAGGCACGGGAGTGGGAGTGTCAGGCCCTTGGCCCGAGTTGCCCTCTTGGCTGATTGCTTAATGAATGAATCTCCGCCAGCACGTGCTCAAGTTCCCGCTCACATGTCACTAGCTGCCAACACTTGAGAGCGTGTTCAAGCTGCGCTTAACTTCCAGCAGACATTGGATATCCATATCCACATCCACTTCCACAGCCATGTCCCTGTCCGATCCACGTCCATGTCAATGTCTTGATGGCTGGCGAAATGCCGTTTCCGGGCCCGAGAGTTCAAAAGGCCTTTCACTTTCCATTTAGCTGCTTTAGCTGCCCTGCTGTTAAGCATTTACATTGTTAATTATAATGTTTAAATGTACAGCCCCACTCTCGGCGAAGACCTGTCCAATATTTCCCTCTGCTCTGCGTTGCCAGCTTGAGATCTGCCAGGAGTCCGCAGCTGAGGTATCCGAGAGATGCACGTCATGTGTGTGTGAGAGTATCCGCGAGATGCGCTGAAAGTATTTAGTTCAATTTGCATATCTAAGCAGTTGCGACAACACGCACAAAGGGGTTGAAATGCCTTTCCGTACCCTCTGGGGTGGCGCAAAGTATCTTATGACGATGTCTCGGACTTACGACAAAGGACGATCGGCAACGACAACAACGCAGTTCTTTCCCCTGCCCACCCTGCCGGGAGATGCGTCAGAGATCGCAGATATCCAGACATCCAGATATCCAGATTGGACAGGGCATTGTGTGCCGTGGCAGCTTTGCCAACAGAGCTGAATGCCTGGCATTGTGCCGCGTGTGATGTGGCGGTCAAAATAAGCGCAACAAAAGCGGGACTCCCTGTTCCTTCCCAAGGATTTGATTCTAGAAAGCCTCAGAGGTGGTTCATATTATTCATATTGATTGATTAAATATTTAGAATTACACTCTTTAATTTAAGTTGTTGCCAAAACCAAACTAACTTCGTTCGTCTTTCTTCTACTTCCAGCTGTCCAGCGTGGCCGCGTTCCGCCAACACAGCCCGGACTGGCCGGCATGCACGGCCAGTACCAGATCGCCAACGGCGACCCCATGGGCATCGCTGGCTTCAACGGGCACTCGTACCTTAGTTCCTACATCTCGCTGCTGCTCCGGGCGGAGCCGTACCCCACGTCCCGCTACGGCCAGTGCATGCAGCCCAACAACATCATGGGCATCGACAACATCTGCGAGCTGGCCGCGCGGCTGCTCTTCTCGGCGGTCGAATGGGCCAAGAACATCCCCTTCTTCCCGGAGCTGCAGGTGACCGACCAGGTGGCTCTCCTGCGCCTCGTCTGGTCGGAGCTGTTCGTGCTGAACGCCAGCCAGTGCAGCATGCCGCTCCATGTGGCGCCGCTGCTGGCGGCCGCCGGCCTGCACGCCTCCCCGATGGCCGCCGACCGTGTGGTGGCCTTCATGGATCACATCCGCATCTTCCAGGAGCAGGTGGAGAAGCTGAAGGCGCTGCACGTAGACTCCGCGGAGTACTCCTGCCTCAAGGCGATCGTGCTCTTCACCACTGGTAAGTTGCTGGACATCCTGTACAAGGATGTGCCGGCGCTGCTCACCAAGGTTTCAGCTCTGCTCGGCAAGGGCAGCTCCCCGGCGACCAACGACGACATTCTGGGCGTGGTGCGAGAGCACCTGGACGAGCTCAATCGCCTCGAGGTGGAGTCGCAGGCGCCCCAACAGGCACCGCTCCATCTGGCGGCCTTCATGAAGAGCGTGGCCGGCGTCGAGGCTGCAGTGCAGCAGGCGGAGCAGCTGCAGCAGGTCCAGGCTTCTGCCTCTGCCGCTGCTGCTGCTGCTTCTGCTCCACTGGTGCCCTCCGCGGGCAGCGCCTTCAAGCCCGCCGGCAATGGCAACGGAACAGGCTGCGGCTCTGGCTCCGAGGTGGACCTTCTGGCCAGCCTGTATGCCCAGGCCCAAGCCACGCCTCCGAGCAGCGGCGGCGGCGGCGAGGCCTCCTCCGGGCACAACAACAGCAGCGGGCTGGGCGCCTCGCTTCCTACTCAATCGCAAAGCGGTTCGTCCTCCCGCAACCTAACCGCCTCGCCGCTGAGTACTTCGCTGGCATCCGCTCATGCTCCCGCTCCTGCTGCTCCCCCCTCTTCTGTCCCAGTGACATCCGTGTCGACCGCCTCCTCGACTTCCTCGCTGGCCGGTGGAGCCTATCAGACGCCCTCGGCTGCGGCGGCGGCGGCAGCTATGTTCCACTACCAGACGCCGCCGCGCGCCGCCTTCGGCTCGGCCTTCGATATGTTCCACCACAGCACGCCCTTCGGAGTGGGAGTGGGTCACGCCCACGCCCTGGCCCACTCGGCGGGCGGCGGGAGCGCGTCCTTCGGCAGCCCCAGCTACAGGTACTCGCCGTATAGCCTGGCCGGCAGTAGATGGCAGTTGTAGGATCTCACAGAGTCGCGCCCCTGTACTTACCTGTAAATGTATCCGTATCCGTATCCGTATCTGTATGTGTATCTGTACAGCGCGAGGTCAGCCCTTGTGCATTAATTTAGTGCCTACTGCTAGTATCTACCTATTTATTGCCTTACGCTAAGTCTAGTTTAGTCTAGTGGTAACTGCTTAGATTCGCCTAGAGAACTTTGCCAAAAACCGAATACCAAGAACCGATAGTGGAGGAGAAAGAAAACCATAAGAATATATATAAAGCTGTTGCTGTTAAACAAAAATCT
>JAEIIO010063096.1:0-10294 GCA_018874655.1 Drosophila diplacantha | reverse complement strand
TACCGATGCTCCAATTATGAAAGTCAGCAGGCAGATGCACTTGTCTCCAGCCATTGCACTGCTCTTTGTCTCTGAATACAGAGTTGTCAGGGCAAACACATGGGCTCTCGATTCTGATTCACAAGATCCTCAATCCCCGGCAACACGTCAATGAAATTTAAGTCACGTCGCAAGCGACTGATAAGGAAGTAATTCGAACTGCGACTCTGGCTGGGCTTTTCTTGCTATTTCGTCGTCCGTACCTTTCCAATAAACCGTGTCGATGGCTCAGCCGCTGATAGACTACTGAGATGATCGCGACGGAATCACAGCCGCTCAGCCGGATCATTATCACGCATAATGGAACTCATCATCTGACTTGGGAGCGTGTTCTCTCCGCGGAGCAAAAAATCGAACAAGCGTAAACAAATGTTATTTTTGTTTTGGCGAGCGGTGAATCAATCCGTGTGAGTGTTCTTCCCGAACAAAAAACAGAACAAACGGCGACGTAATATGTAAATGACGACCACACCTGGAATATTATATATTATATACAAAGCTCCACGCCTTAACGCCGAAATAATAATACTGGTTTAAAGCTTCTCTTTATCACGTTACATACATAATTAAGCAGTTGGCAGTGCAATGTAATTTTAAACGAAGCGCCGATATTTCTTTATAGTGTGCTACAATTATCGATAACTTTAACCAGGGGTGAATCAGTTCGCTGGTTTCTAGTTCTGTTGGAAGGTCTGGTAAAGCTGGTAGCTCACGATTGAAAAGTCTGGCAACGCAGCTAAAAATCCGAATATCGATAGATTGATATTTTGATACAATATTATCTAATTTCCACCTCTATCCAGATTTACTAAACAAGTTTTCCGAAAAATATATTAAATTTTCAATAAAAGCGAAGAGTTTCAGCAGCCATGCCAGCTTTAGACGCGGAAGCCAACGAGGATCAGTTCAGCAATGAGCAGTCCAAGCCAATGTCCGGGCCCATCGTCGGCATCATCTATCCGCCGCCGGAAGTCAGAAGCATCCTTTGCAAAAACCGACAAATGTTTACACAATGTCCAGATTAAAATACTAATCAAAGTTTCAGCTTAAATGCGTTTTCCCATGCTCAGTTAGCAATGTTTTAACTAACAGATATCGTTGACAAGACCGCCAGCTTCGTGGCCCGCAATGGACCGGAGTTCGAGGCCCGTATCCGGCAGAATGAGTTGGGAAACCCGAAGTTCAATTTCCTGAACGGAGGCGATCCCTACCACGCCTACTACAGACACAAGGTCAACGAATTCCGCGAGGGCAATGGTAAGTGTTAAATATTAACCAGAACACTCCCCTTGTTCATGTAATGTCACTTGCTAACTAGATGCCGGAATCACGGCCATAGCCAGTATGAAGCAGCTGGCGGTAACCAGTGCCGCCCAGCAACGCCAGCAGGAACTCTTGAAGCAGGTGGTGGAGCAGCAGTTTGTGCCTAAGGAGCCACCGCCGGAATTTGAGTTTATTGCCGATCCGCCATCCATTTCGGCCCTGGATTTGTAAGTTTTTCCTGTAAAGCCGTCTCTAAAGCTTATCTTATGTTCACCTTTTTAAAACAGGGACATTGTGAAGCTAACTGCTCAGTTTGTGGCCCGTAATGGCCGCCAGTTCCTGACCAATCTGATGAGCCGCGAGCAGCGCAACTTCCAGTTTGACTTCCTGCGTCCCCAGCACTCGCTTTTTCAATACTTCACCAAGCTGTTGGAGCAGTACACCAAGGTTCTGATCCCGCCCAAGGACCTGCTGGGCAAGCTGCGGACAGAGAGTGCTCCGGGCAGGGCAAGCATGAACCAGGTGCTGGAGCACGTAAAGTACCGGGCCAACTGGCAGCGCCACCAGGAAGCACAGCGTCGCCGCGAGGAGGAGAAGATAGAACGGGAGCGTGTAGCCTACGCTCAGATCGATTGGCACGACTTTGTGGTGGTAGAGACGGTGGACTATCAACCCTTCGAGTCTGGCAACTTCCCGCCGCCCACCAATCCCGACGAGGTGGGAGCTCGTGTGCTCATGGAGGAGCGTCTCATGGAAGAGGAGGGTGACACCGAGATGCAGATCGAATCGGACGACGAGGACGACTCCCATGTTACCAGTCATTTGGAGAGCGGCCTTAAGCTTTCGCAGATGGAGAACCGTGTTGGCATTCAGATGAAGAACGTGTCCTCATACAGCCAGCCGACAGGTGCCAAGCGCGACAATACCCAGGTGCAAGACATGGACGAGGCCTCCAGCGACGAGGACACTCCGACAACCAAGCTGCAGCCCTCAGTGGCGCCCATGTTGCCACCCACTCACGACAAGGTGGTGGTCAAGAAATACGACCCCAAAGCCACGCAACCCAAGCCGGCGCCAATGCCCACGGACGAGTACCTTATTTCACCGATTACGGGCGAGAAGATTCCAGCCTCCAAGGTATCGGAGCACATGCGCATCGGTCTGCTGGATCCCCGTTGGGTGGAACAGCGCGACAAGCACACCGTGGAGAAGATCAACCAGGACAACGTCTTCGCGGCCGGCACTGCAATCGAAGCGAGTCTCAAGCAGTTGGCCGAGCGTCGTACCGATATCTTTGGTGTGGGCGATGAAGAGACAGTTATTGGCAAGAAACTGGGCGAGGAGGAGACCAAGAAGGACGATCGGGTAACCTGGGACGGTCACACGTCTAGCGTGGAGGCGGCAACGCGTGCGGCCAGGGCGAATATTACGCTGGAAGAGCAGATCCATCAGATCCACAAGGTCAAGGGTCTGCTGCCAGACGAGGAGAAAGAGAAGATCGGGCCCAAGCCCGTGGGAAATAAAGCCACACTCTCGGCCCCACCGCAGCCATCGACCAGGTCCCAAACCAGTCACTCCAGCCAGAGTCAACACCATCAAGGCGGCGGCGGCGGTGGTCATCACGGCCATCACAGCATGCACCATCATCATCCGCCGCAGCAGCATCAGCCGGCACCGCAGCATCCGCCCCATCATCATCCGCAGCAGCCAACGCAACCTGTAATGGCGCTCATGCAACTGCGTCCACCCATGATGCGTGAGTTCACTTAATTACTTACCAACCCTTCCAAGGACTAATGAGTCTATTGTTTTCGCAGAACCGCCCTATGGTGCTGGCGGTGGGGGCTACATGAACATGCAATCGGGTGGCGCACCCCAGCAGCTGGCACCAGCTCCGCCGGTTGATTTAATTGAAGAAGAGCCGCCTGCCAAAAAGCTGCGTTCTGAGGATAACCTCATACCAGAGGCCGAGTTTATTGCCTCGCACAAGGTGGGATTTTCAGCCTAATACCTAAAACCCCTAGAAAATTATTTAAATATTTCCTTCCTTCAGAGCCCCGTAACTATTCAGGTTCAAGTGCCCAATTCTGACAAATCCGAGTGGAAGCTAAATGGCCAAATGATAGCCATAACCATGGCCCTTTCTGAGCCTATTACCAACCTAAAGACCAAGCTCCAGGACGAAACCGGTATGCCGCCGGCCAAGCAGAAGATCTTCTATGAGGTAAGATAAATGTGACTATCTCAAAAAGAAAGATGAAAATTACAGAATATTTTCAGGGCATGTTCTTCAAGGACAGCAACACAATGGCTTTCTACAATCTCGTGAACGGAACCACAGTGCATTTACAGGTCAAGGAGCGTGGTGGCCGCAAGAAGTAGACCGAGAATCAATTACAAAGGCCAGTCCACACCCAATTAGGAATGCTCCATATGTAGACATTTATTTGTATATGGGTTTTCGCATAAATTTGTAATAAATCGTCAATCACAGAATTAAGTTAATTGCACTTTAGTATTTTCAATTTCAGGTGGCGTTAAAAATTGGAGTGGGAATTGGGGAATGCAGTGGAGTACAAAAAGGAATGTTGCGACTATGACTCTATCTTGGCCAGGATGCGCGCCATGTCGCGATATCGCAGAAGCATGGGAGCGTAGATATCTTCGCTGTCCTTGTGTGGCTCGCAGACGAGTTGCAGCTTGTTGGACGTCAGACTCAGAACGTAGTCCCTATAACTAAGCGGTTTCGTCCTCTCATCCAGTTCGTGTTTGTAGAGAGCATAAGCGGCTCTAAAGGCAGCTCCCATCAGGGCGGCCTCACTCTCAGTCTACAAGTGTTAGGATAATAATTAGGGTCAAAAGTAAGAAAACGAAATAAAATAAGCACCTGAATATGGACGGGGGCATTGAACACATCGGCGATGGTTTGAAGGATTGATTTGTTAACAGATGCACCGCCGGTGGCAAGGATTTGAGTATCGTTTCCAAAGTGGAAGCCCATGTCTTCGGCAACTGCGCGATGATGCAACATCTGGCCCTCAATTAAGGCACGAATTTCAATTTGAGGCGAGCTGAATCTGGTAAGTATTAGAAAATAAGTATATTATATTAGTTTGCTAGTCTTTTTAGTTGGTTTTCTATTTTTAATTGCTATCATCAACTTTGACTTACTTGATAACGCCCTTGGCGGCGTCCGGCGAGCTAGGCACGCTATCCTTATTCCATCGCAGTGTACCCTTCGCCTTGGGAATTATCTCCATTTCATTAAAATGGACGGCCATGTTGCCAAAGTTTCCACGTGGCGTGGATTCGAGAAGTTCATTGAATTTTTGCCAATCTCCGCCGGCCTCCGTCTTGTTCATTCCCTCCCGGACCAGGGAGCCATTTCTGAAACTATAAAGACAATATAAATACAAAATCATGAATTTTAAGAATAAACTTACCATAAAAGTCCCATGTATTCTTCCGTCTCAGTTGGATGACACAGCACGTGTCCCTCCTCCCAGTTAAGGGGCTTCTTCATGCTCATCATCAGCGTGTCACTGGTACCGAGAGAAATGCTGAGCCAATTTCTGTCCACCAGCATGCCAGCCAGAGCCGAGGGATTGTCACCCGTGCAGGTCACAACTTTGCAATCGGCAGGGAAGCAGAAGCGCTTTACAAAGTACTCGGAAATTGTACCCACAATCGTATTGGGACTGACAGCCTGACCCAGTCGCTCGTCCAGATCGGGGGCACAGGAATTTAGGCAGGCCTTGGACCAGTTTTTCTCGCGGATGTCTAACAGATTCATTCCAGAGCCATCGCTGAAGTCAATAGGAGCCACGGCGCCGAGGAAGAGCGAAGCCAGGAAGCTGCTGACCAGTGAGATTCGTTGGGCGTCCTCGTAGGCGTGCGTGCGCTGCTGGTAGATCTTCCGGATCTGTGGTCCTGTGAAGCGTTCGTAGCACTTGGAGCCCGTTATCTCCACCATGCTGAGGTGGCCTCCAATGGCAGTCTCCATTTCCACGCACTGTTTCGTGGTAGAGGCGTCCATCCAAATGGGTGTACGGTTCACAACAAAGGCAGAGTCGTCGATTTGTGAGTGCAGAAATTTGTCGGGGTCGAGGTTCTGCAGCGAGGCAATACCGTGCTTGGACCAGTATAGGGATCCGTGCTGCTGTCCTGAGCCACTGATTGCCGCTACGGTGCTCAGATCAGCCTCCTGCATCACCAGGCGGTCCAGGACAATGTCCATGGCTTTTACCCACATCACGGGCTGCACAAAGAATCTAAATAGAGAGAAAAATAGGTGAGAAATGGAAAAAGATAAATAAGGACTCGGGAACTAATTAACTTACTCATTCTTATTGGGTCCTGGGTTGGCTCCGCCCACGGTCCGGAACTCTGGCAAATCGGTGTCGAATTTCACTTCCGCCGAGGCCACCACCTCCAGACTGGAGTTTAGCAGGATGGCTTTTAGCTGGAAAGAGAAAATGGGGCAGCAAATAGAGATACGGAGGCAGACACACCTTAAAAGTAACGATCAAACACAGAGGGCAACTAGGAGTCACCGCTGGCGTCATTGCGGAATTGTGAAAGTTATTGGGGTGGTTAAGATAATGCGACGGGGGCCAATCCGCCGAACGTGAATTGTAATAATCAAACGCTAATAGTTATATTATTGTGTGCGCATGGGCTTGGCAGATAACCGGGAATCAAGCCCCGGCAATGGGCCACTGATAAGCAGGGTGTTGTGTTGCTTCTTGAGAAACAGGTTCCATTCCGACCGAGACTGCGAGTTCCGTGAGAGATGACCTTTTAATAACCCCATTCCCACGCAGACGAACGAGATTGAAATGGTAGTGGGGACGCCTTCACATCTCGCAGATACAAAGATACTACGTAGGCAGCTAACGTTCTGGGGCTTTGTCACCTTTTGGGTACTCAGGTCGAAGCCTAGGAAGGCGCGTTTCAGCTGCTGCGGTCCCATGATAACTTTGCTTCCGGTTCGCTTGGATGCCTGCTGTAGTCTGCCAGTCGGGTCTCCCTCATGCGGCGCTAGTCTTCCCGATTCTACGGGTTAAAAAGCCGGAATTTCTGAGATAAGCGTTTGTTGACGAAGTTGGACGGAATGGTGTGACCGTTGCTTGTTATTGCGGAAACCAAACTTTATCGGATGCATTGTAATCCAATTAGCAGATATAGTATTTTTGATCGTTAACGTGTCCAATAAGAAAATCGCACTTTGCCCGCCGCATTTTCTGCTGATTATCCCAGAAAAGACTCTATAACTACAGAAAAGGCGCAAAAATGTCCGCATTCTTGGCATCTGGGCACACTAAAGCCAGCTACCAGAGTTGCCAGACTGTACTGCTGTTTTAATAATTTTAAATTCCCATACGCGTACAGCGTCTACCAAAACATAAAGTTTAATACGCAATTAAATGTGAAACTAGCATGCAGGAGTTTGACGCAAGTCCCAGTGGAATGTCCGCTGGTCAGGAGACCATTTCGAAGCGGCTAGCGGCGCTTAATCTCTGGCAGGAGGAGCAGAAGCGGATGTTGGCCGAGCGACAGAACAATCAACGCGTCTTGCTTGGCTTGGAGCAGAGGAATATGTACAAAATGCTGGGTTTGTTGCACAAGGAAATAGAGAGCAGGGACACAAGCGTGCATGAGGGATCGTGGGATGACGATCCCTCCATTCAGATGCCACGCCTCGCGGACTACGAGCGGCAGGAGGAGGAGGAACAGGACAAGCAGGAACACATGGCCTGTCCTCAGCCTGCCAAACCCAGGCGTCCTTTTCTGCGACGCGGTGAGGGTCTGAAGCAGCGCTTTAAAATTAACCCTGACCAACTACGCCTCCAAAACCTGCCCCGTTACAAGTACGCCAATGCTCATCCTCAGTTTCGGGTGCCACAGGTGAAGAAGAGTATCCTAAAGAGAGGAGCCCCTCCTGCTGCAGGTAAAGATCCTGCCGCTGGCCCTCCTCCGCTTCAGCCATCAGCAAATGTGGATCTCAACGAGCAGCGATTCCAGCAGGTGCTAAAAAGCTCTAAAAACGCCTGCAGCTCCACTCCGGATCTAAAGTCTTCCTACGCCTCCTCCACATCTGCCTCCAGCATCTCGCCGAGAGTTCGCTTTGTGGAGCAGAAGAGCAGGGGAGGACAGGCGGATGATGAGGCTTCCTCAGAGGCTAGTCCCTTGACGGGCGTGTGCTGGGCTAAGGTGCTGGATACCCAAAATATAAAACCCGTACCACTCATTCAAAGGCGTTCTGCCCAAATTAGAGTAGAGGACGATAGTAACGTAAGCATCTTCGAGCTGCTGGAGCAGAAAGCCAGCGAGGGGAACATCGACATGAACTCCAGTTGCATTCGGACATTCATGGCGCGCAAGGAAAATCGGCGGAACCTGGCCGATGACACAGACCAAATTGTGGTTACGCAGCAGGTGCGGCAGATGCGATTGCAGCCGCAGGTGGACCAAGTTTTGATTCACGAGTTGGACCTCGATGAGAAGGAGGAGGAGGAGGAGGAGGAGGACGGGAACGAGGAGCCGTCCAGTGAGCAGACTCTCACCCATTCCATGACTCCCATTCAGGTGGGCAAAACGCAAGTACGAGTGCGCTTTTCTGACTCTAACGACACCCACGAGTACTCCGATGCCACCAGCCTGAACGATGGCTCCAACATCCAGCTGTTTGAGCAGTTCAAGTCCGCTTTCTACCAGGCTTTTGAGCAAAAAAAGAAAAATACCGGCCAGCAGCCGGAGGAGCCACTTACTCAAGAGCTGCAAGAGAAGGCCAATCTCGTTCGCACTCGGCTTGAGGAACTAGAGGCTGAGATATCAACTTTTAAGGAGCAGAATTCCCAGCTGCTACGGTTAAAGCAGCAGCACGAACTGGATAAGGCCAAATGCACCCAGGATCACATTGAGGCCATGGAGCGCGTTCACGATGAGAAGATCCAAGCGGAAATATACCTGCACGACGAGCGCATGAAGATCGAGGAGGAGCGACGTAAGTTTGAGCAGCAGATGCGCCTCCAGAAAAGCAACGCCAATACCAAGGAGAAGAAGGAGATTGCCACCTTGAAACAGGAGGTGGAAGCACTGCAGCTACAGCTGAAACAGAAGGATCAGACCCACGTTTCGGCGCAGGCACGACTTCGCGCTCAGTTGCGGGCCACCGAAAAGGAGCAGCATCACTACAGGGACGAGATCGAGCTGCTGCGCAGGGAGAACAAACGGCTGGAGCAGGAGCTGGTCAAGATAGGCCGCGAGAACAACAGCAAGATGCTGCAGGAAATCAATAGAAACATTGCCAGACTGGCGCCAAAAGTGGTGTGTACATAACCCATACATAAGCATATGTTATCCTAAAATAAACTTACAAAATTCTTGTTTCAGTTTCCTACCACTTCAACCTCCCAACCCCTGGACGAGAACGGACGTCGGACGCAGTCCCTTGATGGCACTGTGCCAGGGCGTAAGCCGTCCGCCAAGCAGCGAGACCAGCCTTCCAATCGTCGCCAGAGCAGCGGTAGTAGTTGTCAAGTCAGGAGTCGCAGTCGATCCCTAGGCAGGTCCAAAAGGAAGCCGGAGGCTCTGGAAGAGGACAGTTTCGCCTCCTCCAGCAGCTCTGGTGAGGTGGAAGAAGTCAAAGAACCCCCAGCAGCATCTGCGGCAGAGGATCCCCCAGCGAATGCAAACTCCACCACAGACTTCAAGCGAGAGATCGTGAACGATGATGGTAGCAGGGACATTTGGTATCCGAATGGGAACCTTAAGAAGATTAGTGCCTGTGGGATGAATATACGCATGCTGTATTTCAACAAGGACATCAAGGAGACAGACATCAGGGAGGGCACTGTGAAGTATTACTACGCTGAGACAAACACCTGGCACACCTCCTACCTAGATGGCCTTGAAATACTCGAGTTTCCCAACGGACAGACCGAGCATCGTCGTAAGGATGGCACTATTGAAGTTCATTTCCCCAATAACAGCATTAAGATAGTGGATCCCAGACATACTGAGAAATTAGAGGAGTGGCGTTATGCGGATGGAACGCACCTGGTGCAGATGCGCAATGGGGACAAGATTCTAAATCTGCCCAATGGCCAGAAGGAGATCCACACGAAACTCAATAAGCGGAGGGAATATCCCGATGGCACGGTTAAATTGGTATATCCCGATGGCAGCCAGGAGACACGTTACTCCAATGGACGTGTGCGGTTAAAGGACAAAGATGGCAAGCTCATAATGGACACAGACTATGCCAAGTATTAGAATAAGTATTATTTTCTTTGTGAATTAAATTTAGTCTTAAGAATTCTCCACAATGTTGTTTTTATTTTTTGTTCATATCGAGTCCCAGTCCTTACTGCTGTACACTTTCAGCCCCCTGGGCCATGGCCAGTTGGTGATCAAAGTTCTTGGGGTTTTGATTTAGCAGCTTTGAGGCGAACTGCACGATTTGCTCATATGTGATCTCGGCCTTGGCGCGCAAACCCCAAAGGAAGAATATTTTGGGATCATCGTAGGCGCTCAGCTGTGAACGCTCGCGCTTCAGGTACTGCTGCTTCACGAAAGTCTCCTCAATAAGCTTCCTCAAATTGGCTCCAAAGTATCCATGATCCTCGTCCACATGGATATTCAGTAGCTCCAGCATGCCGTACAGTTTGGAGTCCTCTATGCGATTTCCGCGCAGAAAGATGTACATGAGGGTGATGTACAGCAGAGTGAACTGGGGTCGCTGTGCGGCGGTAAGTTCGTGAATAGAGGCCATCGGCGCCTCCGAAGTACAGATAAAACATTTGGGCACCTGATCCAGCTGTTTAAATATAACTCCGAATCGGTTCGCCAGCAGTTCAGTGACCAGCGGCAGTCGTTTTTTCAGCTCGTTCTTGTCGCCCGCCGCTGTCACCAAGTCCTTCTCCTTGATGGGAATCTGCTCCGCAGAGTGATCTAGAACGTAGTTTAAAATGGCGCGCACTTTGTCGTC
>JAEIIO010063023.1:0-11072 GCA_018874655.1 Drosophila diplacantha | reverse complement strand
ACTAAGCTCGTTGGGTGAATACTTTTATGTGAAGAAAAGGATAAAATACTAAGATTATTGAAATTTTTCTTAGTATTTTCATATCGAATAAAAAAGCGCCAATTCGATATTTGGCCAAAAAACATTTCACGACATAAATATACCATCTCTAGAAAAAAATTTCGAATATTTTGATACATTATCAACAGCCTTATTTTCAAGATGCCCAAAGAAGACGCGGAACTGGTGGGGAACCCGGCGACATCCAAAGACAACAACGAGGTGCCGCCGGTGGAGAACGTGATCAAGGAGACCGACGCTTCCGTTCCTGCTTCTGTTCCTGGCTCGGTTAGCGTATCCGCGAGTGCCAGCAGCAGCTCGGCCACGCCCCCGCCCGCCAACGAGGGGGCGGACGAGGCGGAGCTGCTGGAGCGCATGCGCGGTGACGCTGTGGGCGAGACCATGTACAGCCGTCGGTTCATTCTGGAGACGATTATGAAGCTGGTTCAGCTGCAGCCTGATTCCCCACTGGAGCAGCAACTGGAGGACGACCTGTGCAAGGTGTGGGACATGTCTGTGTCCCCGGAGGTGGTTACACTTCTTCTGGAGAATGATGCCGTCGATCCCATCATGTACTCCTTAATTGACGGCTGTGAGGATGTGAGGCTCTACGAGATCCTTATCGGACTGCTGGGCAACATGTGCGCCCAGGTGGAGTGCGCAGAACTGCTCACCTGCTCACCCCAGTCGATGGAGACGTTGTTTAAGCTGACCAATTGCCTAGACACCGGAATGCTGATCCAGTTGATGCGCCTCTATCAATACATCATGGCGCATGTGCTAAGTGGCAAAGAGCAGTTCGCCGTGGACTGGTACGTCTGCTTTGCCGCCTTCGAGAACTCGGCGCAGAATTTAGGCAGGATACTGGAGCAGTCCGTAAGCGATGAGCTGCTGGTAGCCGCACTAAAAGCAACAAATGCCATCTTGGCCAGTTGCGCCCTGGTGAAAGAGGAGAATGCCAACTCGTCGGTTAACTTGAAGCCCTTTGCCGAGGTCTTTCTTGTGAAGGAGCTCTGCGACGGAGTCAACAGCGCCTTCCTGCGACTCATGCGAGATGATCAGGCCAAGCTAGCCGAGGAGGAAACAGGTGAGGAGAACGGAGAAGGCCAAGCCGCTGCCGGCGCCGCCCCTACCGACAACGAGGAAGATGCCGACGTCGGATACGAGTCGTGCGGACCGAAAATAACCTGTGATGTGGAGATCATACAAACCTACCTCAACATTTGCACCATTCTGGTTCAGCTGCCAGAGGCGCAGGCATCCATGGATGTGTACGCGCCCAGCATAGTCAGTTGCCTCACGCGAATACTGAAATTCCTGCAGCAGCCGCTACAACTCATTCCCTTGGGGGAGCGTCAGGAAGAATATCTGGAGGATTTGGCGCACATATGGAGTGTTAGTTATCTCTCTCTGGTTATTGGTTACTGCCTAGTAATGGATATTTGTTTTTTTTTTTATTCAGCGCCTAAATTACTGCTATCAGAAGGAGGCATTCACAAACCTTCTGGAAGTCTGGTACAGACTAAAAAAGCACTCGGATAACTATGCAGAGAAAGACGAGGAAGACAACGAATTCGAGGAGGAGAATGAGGAGGACGCTCCCAAGGAGCAGTATGTGGATAACGCCATCAAGATGTTGCGTCTGCTGGCCTGCGTTTTGATTCAGGAGGAAAACGCAGATCTCGAAGAGATGGGCGACGAAAGAGTGGCGCTTTTTGTGGCCTCGCTGAAAGCCGAGAAAGATGCCATCTTTTCCAAAGCCCTCGAATGCCTGTTCGATTTTTCGGATAACGAGTCGTCGGGCCAAGCCTAAAGTGAATACCTCCATTAAGAAAAACAAAAATGACTGAGATTGTAGCTTACAGCATTATATATATTCTTAACTTAGGGAGCTACTCTTCTGTATTTAACTAGAAGGGAACGGATCGATGCTTTGGAGTTTGTGGCGCATCATATCGCTCCACGACTGTTTTCCCAGGCGTACTCCCTTGTGTCCGCTGCTACTAACCATTAACTTGTGCTTGTTCTCATTGCTGAGGAGGAATCTACTCTTGTCCTGGTTTAATGCATGCGCCAAGTGCTCCAGTTCGGTATCCAAACTTACTTTCGAGGCTCCCACATCGATATTGAGATCTTGCTCAATTTCCTGCGATATGTAAATGACGGCCTCATCTGTCAGGTTCTGGGCATCTATCTTGTTCTGTCCCACAAGCTCGGAGAGCTGTATATTTAGGCTGCCACCTTTGGTCACCACCTGGAGATTGCCATGGACACCAGCTGCAATTTGGGTTTGAGATCACACTTCAAAGTGTACTTGAGGCATTTACTTACTCATGCTTAGGTCGGCAGAATCATGGACATGGACTTGGCTGGTCTTGTGGACATTTTTCAGTTCTAAGCGCCCGGTTTCTGTTTGGAACTTGGACTCTTCAACGTAGCAACAGTCGGTAACTATGCTTCCGCTCTTGGTGGAGGCTCTCAGGGTATCTCCTTGCAATTTGTCCATGGTGATATTCTGTGAATGCAATGATAGAGAGATATAATGGAGCACGCGAAGCGGCGTAAATCAGTTCTCACCCCATTGTGTGTCTCAATCTCGGTGGTCTTTCCGAGCAAGGTACCCAGGCAGTTGATGTTGCCATTTTCGCTGTACAGGCTAATGTTGGTGGCCTTCACGTTCTTTGTGAGGATTCCGCCCTCAGCCTTAACCTGCAGGAGCTCGCTCTGAATTCCCTCCACCCGCACATTGGCCTTTCCCACAGCGCAGACATCGGAACGCACGGGAACTTGTAGGATGCACTCGAAGGACGAGGGCTGTTCGGTCAGCTTCTTGACAACCACGCTGACCTCCTTATCGTTGTCCGCCACCTTGATGTCCATCGAGACATTGGAGTTCTTGACTGGACCACCGCTTAGTTGGGCTATAAACACGTCCCCGCTGGTGTACTGATGCACGTCGGCCGGCTGGACGCGGACGAAGATGTCGGACACAACATTAATTCTGGCTAATGGATTTATGTAACGCAGGAGCTCTTGATGGACGAGGCGCTGCTTGTTCGAGGACATGTTTGGCTTAAAAACCACCCGAAGCTTCTTGCCGTAGTGCCGCTGGTGGTTGTATAGGTGTGTACACAAGCGATGCAACAGTTGCATTATATTTCAAGTACCAACCAGCAAACGAGACTAATTGATTTTTGTTTACTTTTTTAAATGCACAGCTGGTTTTGGGAATTGTTCGACACTGAAGCCGGACGTACTTCAGAGCACTGGCTGTTATCGATTGCCGCCCCCTATTAGCCAACACTGCTGTCCGTCATTTTCCAGTTGGAGTTTTTCAGGTTCAGCGACAGTTGCAGTTTTTTTTGTGCGCAGCAGAAAATCGTTTAGACCAGCCAATTTTCCAACGAATTCATCAGCAAAATGTCTGGCAAAGATAGGCTACCGATTTTCCCGTCCCGTGGCGCCCAGATGTTGATGAAGGCCCGCCTGGCGGGCGCCCAAAAGGGCCACGGACTGCTAAAAAAGAAGGCTGACGCGCTGCAGATGCGATTCCGCATGATTCTGGGCAAAATCATTGAGACGAAGACCCTGATGGGCGACGTTATGAAAGAGGCGGCCTTCTCGCTGGCAGAGGCCAAGTTTACCTCGGGCGACATCAATCAGGTGGTGCTCCAGAACGTGACCAAGGCACAGATCAAGATCCGCACCAAGAAGGACAACGTGGCTGGCGTTACCCTGCCCGTCTTCGAGTCGTACCAGGATGGAGCGGACACCTACGAGCTGGCCGGACTGGCCCGCGGTGGTCAGCAGCTGGCCAAGCTGAAGAAGAACTACCAGAGCGCCGTGAAGCTGCTCGTGGAGCTGGCCTCGCTGCAGACGTCGTTCGTGACCCTGGACGAGGTAATCAAAATCACCAATCGCCGTGTGAACGCCATTGAGCATGTCATCATCCCGAGAATCGACCGCACGCTGGCCTACATCATCTCCGAGCTGGACGAGCTGGAGCGTGAGGAGTTCTACCGGCTGAAGAAGATCCAGGATAAGAAGCGCGAGGCCAGGCAAAAGGCAGATGCAAAGAAGGCGGAGCTCCTCCAGCAGGGCATCGATGTGCGCGAGCAGACCAACATCCTGGATGAGGGCGACGATGATGTTCTGTTTTAAGTATTACCTGTCCGTTTTTCCTGGGTGTATATTCCAGCCAGCAATATTATTGTTAAAACTATTGTTCTGTATCTGTTTCCATATTCTAATTCGCAAAGGCAAGCCACAAAACTTATTCGCCGTACGTAGTAGCAAAATGTGTGTGTAGTCTATTCCAATAAGCTGAAAAAGTATGTATTCCATTTTTGTAGTGTAGTGTAAGCTGCGCAAATCATGCATTAAAGTCTTGTTGTTTCATACAAAAGAGCATTTGGTGTTTTCCTATTTTCCTAGGAAAATTAAGGGAATTTTCATAGCTAAAGGGTCATCTGACTTGTTTTATACAATAGCAAAAGCAACAAAAACAAAGACAGTCACATGACAGAAAACATATGTCTGATTGGAAACAGTGTTGGGAACTGAGCGAAGACGCAGTGCCTTGCAACAGATCAGCTGTTTGCGTGGCCTTTTTTGTATTTGCACGCTTTTTAGCCGAACTTTTCTATTTTTGTGTGGATATGACCAACTCTGAGTTCCAGGCTGTGGTTATGGCCGCCGGGCGAGGCACCCGTCTTCCCGAAGTCTTGGGGGATGCCCCCAAGTGCCTGCTGCCAGTCGGCCCATATCCGCTGCTTTGGTACCCTCTAAATCTGTTGCAACAACACAACTTTTCAGGTAATTAGTGTAAGCATAGTCATGTTCGTGATTTAAATTGTCTTTATTGGCATCCACAGAGGTCATTGTGGTGGTCCTGGAACAGGAGAAGCTGGAGATCCAATTGGCGCTGGAGAATACCCCGCTCAAGCTGAAACTGGACTATGCCACGATTCCCAGCGATAGCGACTTCGGGACTGCGGACAGCCTGCGCTACATTTACGACAAGATTCAGTCTGACTTTCTGGTTCTTAGCTGTGACCTGGTCAGCAATGTGAGCCTCTATCCGCTGATCAACAAGTTTCGGGAGCACCACGCCGCTCTTGCCCTGCTCCTTTTCCCCAGCGGATTCGAGTCCGATTTGGTTATGCCGGGCCCGAAGAGCAAGCACAAGCCGGAGCGGGATGTGATTGGCGTTCATGCGGCCACCCAAAGGTTGGCCTTCCTGTTCGCGGCCAGTGATTGCGAGGAGACCCTCAACATCCAGAGGCATCTGCTGAAGAACCGGGGTCGCCTGGATGTCTATAGTCGCCTGCTAGATGCCCATGTGTATGTGCTGAAAAAGTGGGTCATCGACTATCTGCACAGGGTAAGGAATATAAATATTTTATAGCTGGAGTCCCTTCTAATAATAAACCTTTGCAGAAGGAGAATATATCAACGTTCAAGGGCGAGTTCCTGCCGCATTTAATCAAAAAGCAGCATGCAAAAAGACCCCCCAAAACGGTGCAGGACACCACCTCTGAAGTGGGAGTTATTACCAAGAACGAGGATAACATTTTGCATGTGAGTTGGCCATTCCATATCCCGTAACCTGTAATCAACAATAAATCCATATTTCAGTACGTTCCCCACACCATTCTGGATCAGAAGATCACGCAAACGTCGCTCTTCAATCAATCTCTGTCCCAAACGCCCTACCATGGTGACGTTGTACGCTGCTATGCCATCCAGGCGCCCAAGGAGGCCATCGGGGTGCGGGTAAATAACACTCTCAGCTTCCTGGCCATTAACCGAAAATTGGCCACCATTTGGAACGATTTATGTGGCGAAACGCACCCACTAATCTCGCCCGGCGCCCTGGTGAAGTCCACCCAGACGAAGGAGATCATTGCAGCCGACAATGCCAAGCTGTCAGAGAAGACCTCGCTGAACTTTAGTGTTTTCGGTCCAAACTGCATCATTAACCCGAAGAATATCGTCGCCAACTCGATCATCATGTCCAACGCCGTTGTGGAGGAAGGCTGCAACATCGATAACTGCATCATAGGCCACCGAGCGCAGGTGAAGAGCGGATCGGTGCTTAAGAACTGCATTATCGGGCCCAACTACGTGGTGGAGGAGGGCACCCACAGCCAGGCAGTGCACCTCTCCAACGCGGACCAGTACATGGAGATAGACATACAGTGAGCGGCTAACTTAATGTGGCTTCCTTTATTAACGAATTGAGTTAGAAGGCGGATTCTTCTAGCAGGACATTAAATATTACAAATAGGTACACAAACTCGCGCATGGATTTTCGGGCCTGACCGAGACAGAGCTGGGAGAGAGCGAGAGCTTAAAGCTACATACTTAGACGGAAGGGGGGAATGTACACAAGAGGTGGATCGGATCCGAGGGAACGACAAGACTGTTTTCTGCTCACTCCGGACGCCGCAGTCCCCCTCACTTCCGCCGTTCGTAGAGGTACTCGTCCTCGTAGTACCTCGGCGTTGTGGCAATGAACACCTGCGGCCGGCGCTGCTGCAATGAAATGTTTATCTCTTCGGGAGTGCGAAAGACCTGCTGGTGTGGGTGCTGCTGCTGCTGCTGCTGCTGCAGATGTTGCAGCTGGGGGGCAGTGGTGAAGAAGCGATACGGCGCCGGCGTCACGGTCGGCGCCAGCGTCTGTGGCCTTTGCTGGTGCAGCTGCAACTGGGGCTGGTGCAGCTGATGCAACTGCAGCTGCGGCTGGACTGTGGTCGCCGGCAATGGCTTCCGGTAGGCCAGGGTTGTTGGCTGAGGTTGCGGCTGGTGTCGGATCTGGGTGACCACTTGCGGCTGGGGCTGTGCCTGCTGCTGGTACTGCACCCTAACCTGCTGAGGCTGCGGCTGCTGCTGGGGCTGCTGATAGGTCACAGCCTGTCGATGTTGCTGGGGCTGCTGTTGGTGATGGTGCTGCTGCTGCTGCTGCTGCTGCTGGTGCTGGATGCGTGGCCTTGGGGCGGGCAGCTCCTCCTCCTCCTCGTCGTCGTAGCGCTCGTGCTCGTAGTAGTTCTCCGGGAAGTAGCGCTCAGAGTAGCGGAGCGTCACATTGGGCTTGCTCTGGTGCTCCTGCAGGTTGATCGGCTTGTACAGGTAGTCGTTGACAATGTGGTACTTGGAGGACTGCTTGCAGATGTTGTCGTGCGAGGGCGGCATGCAGATCAGGTGGATCTGGTGGAAGGTGAAGCCCTCTGGGCAGATCCACGAGTGCTTCTGGCTATCCTGGCAGTAGTGGAACACCTCGCAGCTCAGCGATTCGTCGGCGTAGTACCTGTGATCATGAATTTTAGAGAATGTTATGGAAATTGTAACCTCAGACCGTTCAAGCCGGCACCCACCCGGAGTTCCTGTCCGTGCAGCTGAAGGAGGACTTGCTCAGCAGCGTGGAGAGACGGTCCGGCTCCTCGACCTCTTCCTCCTCCTCTTCGCTCTCCTCGCTCAACGGCTTCTTCAGCTGTCCCTGGATCTTGAGGTAGTTGCTCTGCTGCTTGGCATTCCGATTGACGTACACCTGACGCGGCGCCTCCTCCTGATCCTCCTCGCTGTACTCGTACAGCTGACGCTGCTGCTGCTGTGGCTGCTGACGGTAGGCCAGATGCGTCTGGGCCTGCGTTTCGAAGTCGTCGAGCTCCTCCTCGCCCCCACTGGAGTTGACGTCCAGAGAGCGCGCCTCAAATCCCTTGGGCCTGGCGGTGGTGGCCGTGGCCGAGGGTGCTCCGGTGGCCGCTCCATCGACGTTGGCCCACTGGCCGATGGCCACAGCCAGGACTAGGAGAACAACTGGCTGGATGCTGCAATGGAATGAACGGGCAATCAATTGATGAGTCAGTCCCTGCTTTATGATATGGGAAACTCTGTGGCAAGCTCACAATCAAGCCAGCAAAAACGCGGGAAAATATTTCTGCGAACCTTTTCGCTTGCCGCGAAGATGCCGCCAAATTGCAGCCAAAGAAGGCAGCATCAACCGATCGTCATCGGCATCGGCAGCCCAGCGACCAGTTATGCAAGAGACCAGACCAGCCGGGCCAGAAAACTAGTTATAAGGCAACACGGACTGCAAGTCCCCCAAGATAGAAACGGGCCACGGAGAGCTACATGAAGATGCAACTGCGGCCTGGGAAGGCTAGGAAAGTCGGAGGCTCTGGGAATCTCACTGATCATGGCATACGCTAGAAGAGAGATCCCTAATAATCGTCAGCGGTTTTTCAATCTCTATTGCAACTGGAACTGGATATAACTCTTCTCTTTGAGCAAACCCAAAAGCTTAATTCGATCTAAAACTAATGGAAATATACAACCAGGAAATAAGTGAAAAATATGGTAAGTAGTTGAGGATGTGGGACAGGAAATAACTCTGCCGAAAACCTCTTTTCCAGGCCTGTTATAAAATAGCTACGAAATTTGACTAATTACGCTGGAAACAGAAAGTGTTTAAATACATATCTAATAACTTAGTAACCTCCACTGGGGACCCTGTTACCACAGCCCATATACCCCGTCGCCATGATCGGTATGATGAAGATGCTCGGCTAGCGGCGGGTTCAATTTGAACGCCATTTACCCGACGATACCCACTCCACTCGCCACTCGACTTGGCTGAATGTCAACTGCTGTTCATACGCATGATATGGTACGAGTGTCGTGTTGGTGGTATTCCTGCTGCTGGCCAGTCCAGTCCAGTCCAGTCCAGTCCAGTCCAATTAGCCAACGTTACGTGCCTGCCTGCATCTAATTGGGGCCATAACGTCAAAGCCCGAGTAAGAGTCTCAGATAGTTGGGCAAGGTGAAATATTTGCGAGCGGCCATAAAAACAATAATAGCAACACGGCAAAAGCAAAAGTCTGGCCGGGAGGTGGGACTGGGACTGGACTTTTACTTTTCCCAGTGAGCGAGAGAGTGAATGACTTTGAACCCGAATCGCCGACAAATTCTGCTAGTGTCGGGGGCTGGCCAATAATAAATCTGGAGAGTCGTCTTATGCAAGTATGCAAGTATCGAATCTTCCAGCTGGCAATTTGTCAGCCTGTCGCTTGGCGGCAGCTGGAGTTGCCAGCATTGCCAGTTGCCAGTTGCAAGTTGCACCTTTGAACTTTAGGAGCCATAGGAACTTGCTGAGAGAGTGCCACTGGGCACGGTGTGCGCCTGTTGCATTGTCACTGTCAGCCAGCGAACCTTTTGCGCAACACTCATGGGAATCCGGGGAGAATCCCTCACTGATTCAGCCAGCGAAGCAGGCAAATAGCCAAGCGCACACACATTCCAACCGAGACTGGAGCCTGGAGTGCTCCACTTGCTCCACTTGCTCTACTTGCTCCATTTGCCCCACCAAGCACTCGAGCACCACAGCACCACTTTCGCAGTCGCAATAGCCAGTCTGTCTGCCATAAATGGAGAATTGGTTGCATGTCTCGGGATCTGTCTCTCGGCCCCTGGTCCAGATGTAGACATTATCGCACTGCAGTTACATCACACGGCAGACAGCGGCGGAGCAGGCACATAGCCGATGCGTTGATGTTGATGCTTTTCGTCGGCCTCGATCCCCTTATCCCCCAGATTCAGATTCAGACTCAGGCCGAGGCTCAGCCCACCGCTCGCTCACCCACTTCTGGAAACCACAAGACAGGCCCGGCCGGGCCAGGCCGTTGGTTTGGTTATACATTCAAGTGGAGTCGTCGTCGTGCCACCGGGTTTTCTTGCGTATGGAACTCGGACTATATTTGCTTTTGATTTCCTTAAATGTTGGGTGTGCGTCATGTTAGGCGGGCATTTTTGGGGTGACATAAGCCTGGCCAGTCTTAGATTACGCCACTATGACCAGCTGGATGTGTGATGATAAGTGTGCTGGCTGCACATATACGTTTTCCTGGCTGGCATTTGTGAATTGGTTGGATAACACCCTAAGCTGGCAAAGAATTAAGAGGCAACTCCACTTAGCGCGCCTTGGCTGCCCCGCTGCTTACCATCCATCCATTTCAAAATATTCAATTTCCATTATCCATCTTCCATTTTGCATTTTGCATTTTACATTTTCCATCCGACATATGTACACTTACATTCCCATTTCCACCGCGGGTCTTTAGCATGTAATTTGTTTGGCTTTGCTGCGCGGCAAGTTTGTTGCCCAAGTCTTTTGTTTTCACTCGCCGCTAGTTATTTTATTCGAGTGCTTAATTAAACACGGGCACAGGCTCGTTAACACAACTCCCGATGCCATTAAACTGTGTGAAAACATGAAAGCCCAAAAATAAATTACACTGCTCTGCTTTAATTTCATTTTTTCACATTTTTTGTTATGCTCTTCGCTGGCAACAAATTAAACCCTGTTAATGTGCGTGCAGTTAGTGCTGGAAATTCACGTTTGCCTGATTTCGGGCATCTGGATAATGTGCCCCTGCAAATTGCTTGGCCATGGAGTTTATGTTCCCCAGTTTTTTCCCCCCTTCTGTCATTCACGCCGCCTTAATTTTCACAAATCTGCGACCTTGGTGGGTGTGTTTTTGGCTCGATGACGGGCGAAATCCAACAAGGCGGACCTAACAAAAAGTGAAAGAAATCAATTCGATGGCTATTTATTAATTGCTCTCAAACACACCCCACAAACGTCCCAGGCTGACCAAAAAACGAAAGCCATTACACCTCGGTGGGCGGAGAGGGCGGTGGTCTGTGGCTAGTGGCCAATGGGCGTGGCTGATGGCCGATGGCCGATGGCGGCACGCTTGGGCAATTGCGCATTTCTGTGCGTCGCCGTAATTCCACACGATGAAATATTGCGTATACGCAGCATGCGTCCCAGTGCGTGCATTTGATACAATTGCCGCTCATATTTGCAGTCACTTATGTAACGGAGGGGCAGCTCCAGCTCATGAGTAATCCACACGACTCTCTGGCGTTTTAGAAAGGACCACTCGTGTGATGCAATCTGTCACGGAGATTAAATCTCTCGCCGTGTCCAGCAGGCGTGACCACTCGGAGTCCTAATCGATTGATCTAGTCTG
>JAEIIO010062986.1:0-10286 GCA_018874655.1 Drosophila diplacantha | reverse complement strand
AGCTAGCAAATAACCTCTTAAAACAATTAAAACTAATTAAAAGCAAGAAGTACTTTCAGGGACAATGTGTTTTAAATTAATTACATTGAATAATCTCATCTGATGCTGGCAAAATAATATATTCCACATGAAATATAATGACTTTGTAATTTTTCACTGTCCACATATCTGACTTGTCTGATTTATGTGAATAAATCAATGGCAAACCTTGTGGCTTGTGGCTGCGGAACGCATTAAGCTAATGTTTGGGCTGTCAAACTCACATTTGTCTTGGCAAGAAGGCTTTTGATTTGCAAAATGTTTTTGGTGTATATTTCCCCAGTCGAAATATGTACACATTTCCGGTTAATTGTAAATTGGAATTGTAATTTGGGGGAGAAAGTTGGAGGAGGCCTGCGTTCGTTCACAACTTTGTGTTCAAATGCATTCAACGCTGTTCTCTCTGCTGAAACCGATAGAAGTTTGCTTCAAGCTAAATTTTGTCGTTAAACTTTGCAACTGAGTGAGCACACAGGCTGATCGAAATTAGCACACACACTATATAGTGCATATATATAGCATGTTTGTGTGTAGATAGTGAGGGGCTAGCGCTGCTGCACAAATTAATTGTAACATTGAACACCTAAAAAAACATGTAACATTTAGCTTAGTTTCACTTAGTTAGTAATTCATTTTAAAATTAATTCGACAACAAGCTCGTTTTGCACTTAAGTAACAGTTTCACATCGATCCGCTAATTAACTCTAACCCATCCATTGTTTGTATTAATTTACGCTATGCAACCTGGCTTTGGCACAAGTTCTCCTTCCAGGACCTTGCAGGGGGAATAAATCGATCGATTCTTTTACAATTATTGTTGTGTTTATCCTATGAAAATCGTATTTTTCTTCTGCTACCGAAACTGTATCTTGGAATACTGCTGCGCTTTTCCTCCGACTCGTCCGACCATCTACGAGATACAAAAACTTTTCTGCTGTTTATTGCTATTAACATTTACTTAGGAGTACTTTTCAGTTAACAACTTAGTTTCAGACATAACTACTGACCAACTTTCTTTCATTTCTTTTATTTTTTTTTGCCCGACGACGCCGTTTCGTGGGGGAGGCGGGGAGGTGCCAGGGAAAACCTAGGAAAAAGCTCTGCTAAAGAAAAATTGAAACCATTTGGCTAATCAACTGAACAATCGAAACCTTTCGCTTAATTGGCGTCGTCGTCCTGCACTAGATCCTAAGCACAATAAGTACAGGACAATCGAGTCCGTTCTGGTAAATGATTTCGCCGGAAATCGAATTAAAACCATACATATCTTTACATCAGACTTAAATGAAACCAAACGAAGAACTTCAAGTGGGAATATATCTGTTTCTGTTGGCGAATTGAAGAACCAGAACGTGCCGGACCTAACATTTAAAATGCCATCGAAGTAACTCTATAAACAACGTTTTCAACTATTGACTAAACTGACATCACTTTTGATTTTCTTCTGTTGGTTTTTTTGGTTTGTTCTTTTTGTGTTTGTTCTGTTCTGTTTGCTCTAAGTGGAGTCTACCTCTCAGTTAGATATAAAACAAGTGATTTCCGCCGCGGCAGAGACTTAACTACAATTAGCATTAACTTTAGCTTTAGCCGAGCACTTCGGAGTGCTCCATCCTCTCATTTATTATTTTTTAGTTAACAACTTCTCCCTTTTGTTCTTTATGCTTCCTATGTTTTTCGATCTCCTGTTGTTATTCTTTGGTTGCTTTTGTGCGCATAACGTTGATTAGGGCTGAGAAAACGAGGAGGAAAACTTAATGCTTAAGGGGGACAAGGCTGGAGCGGTACAAGAAGCTCCCCTCTGGCTTCCTGCCACAAACTCTTGTTGTGTCCCTGCCAGTGTTGTCGTTGTTGCTACTATTATGGCTCCCAACCGCTGACATTTCCCCTCCGCGCATCTGACATCGCATCCGGATCCGGTCGCATCTGCTGCCATCGGTGTCACTTCCTTCCTTCCGCTCACGTCCGCGTTCAGGGAACCTGCAGCTGCATGTCCATCTGCTGGCGCTGCAGATTCAGCTCTGTGCGATTCTTCATCATCCAGGTGCGCTCCAGATTCTCGCGGAAGTTCCGCTCGTTCTCCTGTCGCACTGTCAACGATAGAAAGCGGAGATGTAAGTGATATTTTGTATGGGTTTTAAGTTTTAAAAAGACATTTCCGCTTATATTTTATATATGCCTACGTTGTGTGGTTTGTTTGTTGTTTTTGCTTTTCGCTAACCTCTCTCATCTTGTTTTTTGTTTCTTGTAAATTTATAAATATTAAACACTAATCGGATAATATATATGTATAAAAAAATAAAATTAAACAAACAATTCTCGCACACACTTGACACATTTTTACAAAACTCTCGACAATTCATAAATATAGTAATGCTGTTTCTAGACGTCCTATCGGGGTGATCGATAATCGATAACCGCCGCCTCCCTCTCTCTCTCTCTCTCTGATCGATCTGAATGGTTGTTTACTTTTTATCAATTTAGTTTTCTTAGTTTCGTGTTTATTATGCTAAGTAATCTGTGCGTTGCGTTCACTGCCTGCTTGGTTGCTGCTGCTGATGTTGTTATTGTTGTTGGTGTTGTTGTTGTTGTTGTTGCTGTTGGTGTTTTTTGGATTCTGTTAACTTCGATTCTTGGGTTGCTGTATACCGTTACCGGTTTATTAGAGTTTTCTGTTGTTGCTTTGAGTTTTTATATTAAAAAGCTAGTGGAAGTTCTGCTAAAAGGAAGCATGCGACTGCGTTTGATTGAGTGGTTGTTGTTTTTGTTGTTGTTGCTATAGTTTTGATCCCAGATGTAAAATCCCGCAGATCCTTAGGCTATGGCTGCCGTCAAATAGTACAGATCCATCAGAGTCTGCACATTGATGGGCAGACAGGAGAGGCGATCGTGCGTATTGGAGTCGAGGGCCAGCCATGACAGGGCATTGTAGCCCTCGAGTACGAAACGCAGAACATCCGCGGTGAGAATGGAGTCCAGGGGATGATCATTGGCCGACTGATGGGCATTGGTCGAGTTGAGGATATCATCGGCTGTCTGTATACTAGGCACATGCAGGTGAAGCGCCGTCTTGAGGAAAACGGGGCACACATCCTCCAGATGGGGACAGGCGGACCAAAACCAGGCGGGCATACGGCCGGTGGGCGCTGTGGAAACCATGTAGCCCACCGATATTGGTTGCTGGTTGAGTGAACCAACCTAAAAGAAATCATAGGTAAGTTAGCATATATCAGGAAAGTATACATTTATATTTTTACCTCCTCCACTTCCTGGGGCGGAGTACACTTGAAGTTATTGCCACCGGCACTCTGCCAGCTTCTATTGTCGTCCATGCGTCCGGGACTGCCATGATTGGAAACCCTGTCTATGTGACCTGGAGAAGGGTTTATCAGGGAAACTTAGTATCTGCTGTGGGATTACAGAAAACTATCAAACACTTACTGTCCCAAAAGAGTTCGCCAATGTCTGCGTCGCTGAAGTCCTCGTTTCCCTCCTCCTCGAAAGTAAGGAAGTCATCATCTACTTGGGGCTCGTTCTGGAACTGGCGGGTGAAGGGCTGTGTACAGGGAAGAAGTTGATAAAAATTGTTACAATCTTTGCACTAAATGTATAATTAATTACGCTGTAATTTATTATTCGGTACCCTATTTGATTCATTGTAATAGAAAAAGGAGATAAATTCAATACAAAGTCTCTGATATTTGCTAGATCATATCGATACTTTAACGTCACAAGCGAAATTTAAAATTTCGATATAAAACAATTTACAATTTATTACTTTAATCTCGCTATATCACCACTTACAATATCATCGACCTGATATTTATATATAGATACATTAATATTGATCCCAAACAAAATAAACTACTTACCGCACAAACAGCGCTGGTGGGAAAGACCAGAATGTGGGTACAGGTCACATCCTGCGGGGTCGACAACGGATTCTGCATGGATATCTGTGAGAAGCGCTCATCCGGCGTAAATTGGTCGGGCATCACGCGCAGCTTGGCATCCGGCTCCAGGGTCACCAGACACGCACTCAGAATCGTTGGTGGATACATGAGCGTACACTGTTTGCACATGTCCTTGAACTGCTTGGAGGCCTTTTGCAGCTGCTGCTTGCTCAGCAGATAGCTCCACGACTTTAGTTCGCTGTGTCCAATGCGACCGATCCGCCCGATGACCAAACGCCACATTTGCGATGTCTGCGAGATGAGACCCATGATGAAATCCATCAGCTTCTTCAGCGCCACATAGCGTGCGGGTGCCTTGCGTCGTCTCGCACGATTCGGCACATCGATGTTGATGCAAATCTTCTCCAGCAGCTCGCCCCTCTCATCCGTGGCGGTGGCCAGCAGCCAGGCCTGATCCTCGCTCAGACAGTAGTTGCAATACATCACCGAGTAGCGGTGCTCGTTCTGGCCGTGCATGCTGCCCGCCGATCGCGTAAAGTCCGTCTTGTCGTTCCTCTCATGCATCGGCGCCAGGACAAAGGGTGCGGTGTACATCTTGTAGGCCTTGCGATTAGGTTCGTCCTTGGTCTTCAGGAAGGCCTCCATATTGGCCGCCGTCCCGAAGCCCGTCAGACTCTTCACGGACTGAGCGTGCACCAAGTGCCGCCGGCACTGGGAGAAGATGTTCAAGGCGAGGCACTTGATCTCGTCGGAGAAGCGCTTTCTATTGCCACAGGGCCCAAGTTCCATCACTGATTCCAGGGATATAATCTGAATGCTCATCTGCGAACGCACCGAGTCGGGAACGGCTTTCAGCAGCTCCGCATAGCAACGGAGCAGGGCAATCAGGGCCAAGCGTTCCAGCTCGCAGCTATCCGAAGCGAAGGTGAACGGATTGACCACATACAGGACAATGGCTGGTGGATTAATATCCTCCAAGGTCTCGCCCACGCCCAAGGGATCGCCGAGAATGAGCGCCGGTTTGGTGTCAGCAGCAGAGCCTCCTGCCGCTCCTGCGCCCTTTCCAACTGTTCCAGGCTCCTGCTTGACGTCCTGCAGTTGATTGGTTTCCATCGGCTGCACGGTCGTCGGCGGCTCAGTTCCTGGTTCCAGTTTAATGTTATCCGTAGGCAAATCTCCACTGGCTGTGCCCAAGTTCGACGTAGAAGACGACGACGCCGAGCTGGTGGAGCTGCTGCCGCCATTCTTGGAGTGGGAATTCCCAGTGCCATCGGGCGGATTTAGCAGCGTCTTATCGTTAGGCACGCGACTCAAATATGGAGCCAATTGGTGGATGAAGGCAATGGCGTAGCGTCGGATTTGCTCCGCCAGAGCGCCATGCTCCAGGGTACGCAACCAATCGTCCAGGGGCGTCGTCTCACGCTCTCGAATAGCGCCAGCGGCAGCGGCACCCACCTGCAGAATACCATCCCAGCCGCGAATGGGCGTGTGCCGTCCCAGCTTGCACATCTCGTAGGTGCTGCTCAGCTCACGGAAGTAGCTGCGGGTGCAACCCACCACGTGCTCGTTGTCCGGACAGACCACCACGTAGACAACGTCGCGGGCATAGGAGTAAGGCTCGAGGAGAAACTTATCCCAATAGTGGATGGAGTGTGGCGCCACCGAAATCCAGTCCTTCTCGTAGCCCACCACCACTGAGGGTATAGGTTGCGGTTCGCACTGGCCGGACGCCCGTCCTGCCAAGCGATGGAACTGCCGCCAGGTGAGCGGTCCACTGACCGTGTTATAGGAGCTGGCATCCTTGGAGCCGGAACCGCCGCGCGACTTGCAATGGAAGGCACTCTGCAGCATCGGCTGAATGGCGTTCATGGTGCGCACAATTTCCTTATTGCTTCGCGTGAATCCCACGGGGAGATACGGCCACTTGTGGACGGTCAGCCGCCCGGCGCCGATCCCCGCCAGCTTGTGTCGCAACGCCAGTGGTGGCGCATGGAACGCCGTGAGCTGCTGCTGCTGATTCTGTGAGCTGCTGCTTCCGCCGTTCCACTCCATGCTGTCCATGCGCTGGTTCTCGAAAGCCAGGCGGGCTTGCTCCAGCGCCAAGCTTATCACGTCGTGCGCATCCATAAACTCGAGGACATTGGCAATTGAAGCTAGGGAGGCGGTGGGTGCTCCATTTGTGCCGAAAATCCTCCTCTGACGCGACATTCTCCGACGGTGCGCCTGAAGGGCTCGGTGCACGGAACTGCTGGAGGTCTGGATGATGGAGCACTGGTCCAGCAGCAGATCAAAGATGGCATGCGCCAGATGCTCCAACTGTGCTGCTCCTGCTCCCGCTGCCCCGACCTTCTCCAGAGCGGAACTAGTCTCTCCCGGTGCCTGTATGCTCTGCTGATTCTTTCTGCTCAGACTCTGTATGATGCTGAGCAGCGTTGGCTGCTTATTCCTGGCCGGATCTTCAGCCAGGCCCGTAATCTCCACCTCATCCTCGTAGAAGAGGCCGGCACGGTGCGAAAGCCGTCGATTGACCACCGCACTAAAGCCGCACGTACACTCGACGGGGTCGTCATCCACATAGCCGGTGATGTGCGGATTACTGCTGGGCGGCGTGCACGACGATGAGGAGTTGGAACCACCGCCATTGGGGCCGTGACCGCCATGTCCGGAGCCAGCTCCAGGCATCGAGGCGGCGGAGGCCGGTGAGCCTCCAAAGGCACT
Organism: Drosophila diplacantha; assembly: GCA_018874655.1. NCBI lineage: Eukaryota > Metazoa > Arthropoda > Insecta > Diptera > Drosophilidae > Drosophila > Drosophila diplacantha. The sequence continues at coordinate 3,618 of JAEIIO010062986.1, read as the reverse complement.
ACTGATCATGCGCAGCCCGCCAAAGGCAGCAGCGCCGGAGTTGGGTCCATTGAGCAAACGCTGACCGCTGGCAGCAGCCCCTCCGCCTCCGTTGGCGCTTCCTGCTCCTGCTGCCACACCCGCTGCTGCTCCGGGAAACGGATTAAAGCTGACGCCGGGCAACGGGACATAGACGCCGGAATCCGCTCCACGTATATTGCCAATCTTCTGCGTATCCGCATTGCACACACACACGCTGCTGCTGTCAAAGTTGTGATCCCGGAAGACGTTCAAGGCGGTGTCGTAAAGCAGAATATTGACCAGCACCGAGTTCACCTCGGGGAGCTCCTGGAGCAGGCTCGCTCCTGGGGCAGACACCGCAGCCAAGCCACCGCTACTGGCAATGCCCGCATCGCCAGAGTACGGCATCATCATGCCCATTTGGCTGCCAGTTCCCGATGCCGGCCCCATGCCGACCACTACTCCTCCTCCTCCGCCGCCGCCTCCTCCAACTCCCATCATGCCGCCGTGCATGCCGTGGGGATGTTCCTGCGAGTGCAGTGGTCGGTTCAAGTACGAGGATGTAGAGGTTGCCGGACTGCCAACATCATACGGATACGGCGGCGGTGGATGCGTTGGCGTTCGCATAAGGGCCGGACTCCTGGAGAATGGTCCGTGTCCCGGTGATATCGGCGACATGCCCGCCCGCATCATTTGCTGCATCGAGCTACCCGGCGGCGCCTGCGGACAACTCAATTGATTCAGCAGCAACTGGTTGCCGCCACTGCTCAAGGGTTGCGGCACCGTTGTCGACGGGGTTAGCGGTGTCCTTGGCGCCGCCGACAGCAGATCGTGCAGATGCTGATGCTGATGCTTCTGATGGCCGCCTCCAGACGCCGCCGCCGCTGCCGCTGCCGCAGCTGCCGCCGCTGCTGCTGCCGCTGCCTGCTGCTGCTGCTGTTGGAGGTGCTGGTGCTGGAGCTGCTGCAACTTTTGCTGATGCAATTGGATGCGCTGCTGCAGCGCCTGATGCTTCTGATGCTGCTGCTGTTGGGCCGCAGCCGCCTTGGCCAGCGTAGCAGCTCTGGACTTGTGGCTGCTCCAGGTGGGCTGATAATAGCATCCTGGGGGCACGTTCAACGGCGGTTGCGTCTGGCTGGGCAAATTGGTCAGCGGAGCGTAGCGCGTGGAGCCCACAAATTTCTCCTGCTGCGGCGGCCGATAGACATAGTTCCAATCATCGATGGCCTCCTCCACGGGGCTGCCCAGCTCCAAGTTATATTCCTGCTGTTGCTGCTTCACCAGCTTGGTGATGCTTGTCTGCTGGATGGCGGCCATCACGGTGATGGGAGCAGACTGCACGGCAGCAAGGATAATACTGCTGTTGGTGGTGGTGTTGTTGATGTTGCTGTTGTTGCACGAGGCGGCGCTGGTGCTGTTGATACTACTCGCCATGGTGGTGTTGCAGGTGGCGGCGATGTTATTGGTCATACTGGTCGTGGTCGTGGTGATGTCCACACTGAGATCCGTCATTACCACATCCGTTTGGCAGGGACTGGAGTTCGGGTGCTGCTGTTCGTGGGACGGCGGCGTGGGAAACATTTTGGTGAGATCCTCGGCTTGAATGTTGCCAGCTCCTCCCGTGACCGTTGTTGCCGCCGCCGCCGCTGCTGCTGCTGCTGCCACAACACTGTTCACCGCCGTGCTCCGCTTGAGCTCATCGATGGTGTTGGTCACCGCACTGCAGCCGCCATTCGAGGGATTATTGGAATCGGGCGGCGTGTGTATCTGAACGCTGCTGCACTCATCGTTGGAGCTCGTCTCGAACAGCTGTTCTAGGTCGTTGAGCGATGGATTTAGACCTTCGGCGGTAAACAAATTGCCACCACCGCTGCCACCGCCACTACTGTTTCCCCCCGACGACTTCGAGGTCTCCTTGCAAGAAGGGGAATGCAGTCCCGGCTCCGTCTTGATATCCAATCCCTGGAAGAAGCTGCTGCCGCCGCCGCCACCGCTTTCGTTTTCCGCCGCGTCGCTGCCATTGGCTGTACCGCTGCTGTTGTCGTTGTTGCTACTGTTGGCGATTCCAACCAAGCCGCCGCTGGAGCTTCCGGCCGATGCAGCTGACGCTGCAGCTTGCACCTCCAAATAGAGCAGCTGGCTGCCATAGACAGAGCCAGGCGAAGGCATCAGTGGCTTCACATGCGTATGACCCTCGTAAAGGTTCTTGGAATAACGCGGCCTTCGCTGCTTGGACACCTCGTCCAGCTTGGGACGCTTCACTGGAAGGTTATCCCTGTGAAGATAAAAGTAAGGGGGATTTAGCATTTGAAATGATTTTTTAGCCAAATTTACGAACGGAATTGCCATTGAAAGTGATACTCTCTGCAATATTTTGTTTGCCATTAGCTGACTCACCAGTTCTCCTGGTACTGAAAATCGTAGACGACCTCCTTGAGCCACTCTTCGTCATAGAAGCTGTCCGGATCCTTGAGGGTAAGCTTTGGCCGATTGTACAGGCTTCGCAGGTTCTTCATGGCCTCCATGGTAGAGGTAACCGTACTGGCTGGCAACCTTCCTAGGCTCCCGATCCCTGGCTCCTGCTTAATGGCCATCGCGGCTGGCGGCATCTGCTGCTGCTGCATCTCCAGTTTTTTTACACTTATGGTGCCCACTGTGCTGGCTCCGCCGCTAGTGGTCGTAGCTGCTCCGCCAACGGCAGACGTTGCCGTTGCTGTTGGAGTGGCCGGCTGCTGAGCAGGCACACTGCCCGGACCAGTTCCACCAAGAGATGGCCCATTGCCGCCGACTGCTGTGCCGGCTGAACCTGCATGATCCGTGTAGGACGGGGGCTCCACGCTGGGTGTCTGATGAACATAGGGCGAGGCCGTGATGCTCTTGTTATCGTGCTGGTCCGTAGGCGTCGGCGCCGGCGTATTCTTGTCCAGCAGATGGTCGATGGGGGTCGGCGGCTGCTGCAGATTCGAAACGGAAGTGGGCGCATGTGGACTCATGTTGAGCAGCTGTCGGGCAGGGAAAATAAAGCGGTGGTTAGTCGAATAAGCGAACTGGATGCTGCGTAAATTATTTTTTGGGTCGTCACTTGCACTCACTTGCTCTGCGGGCGGCACCGACGTCGGCTGCGAGTGCGCCGAATTCGGATGCGGAGAGGGAGCCGGCGTGGCGGGCGATTCCACAGAGGCCACCGGCATGGAGGAGTCGCCGCCCAGCGAGTTCCTAGAGTACGTTGATGCACCGCCGTGTGGCGTTCCATGTGGCGTGTTCCCGAGATGTCTGTGTTTGAGCAAAAAGAGAGAAAGTGTGCAATTAGCATTTCGATTTACCACACATTTTATCTAATATATTATCTTTTTTGAGAGAGGTTATGTACAATGCTCGAAACTACGGAAATAATGAAGATATAAATACACAGGTGAGCTTGTTGTGTATTAACCATTTAAATAATAATAGTAATAATAAAATATAATATAATGGAATATATATTGTTGAGGGACAGCTCCAGCAGGGGAGTGTCCCAACAGTATAACCATAAGCAAAAATAAACAATAACCACATACATTGTTTTTAGGTTTTAGATAAATTAAACGAAACCTTTTTACAGCTGTAAAGTAATTGTCA
>JAEIIO010062943.1:0-10955 GCA_018874655.1 Drosophila diplacantha | reverse complement strand
TGCGTTAAATTAAGCCTTCTTTGGGCAGCATTCTGCTTTTGTGCTCGTCTTATGCAGCATCCTTGTGTGCGGCGGAACTGGGTGCACCGTGGCAGGTGCAGTTCAAAGCAATTTCATTGCCGAAACAAAAACCCGATCCTCTGTGAGCTCCTTTCCCGTGTTAATTATGTGCCCTGCGCAAGTTTCGCCGAGCATTTGTCTTTATTATGGGCTGAGCCCGTGCCTCGGGACGATGGTGATGCCGCCTGCCTGGTGACTACCTGGCAGCCAGCAAGGACATCTGCCGCAGCTCCTTGCCAGCCCGAGCCTGTCGCCTTTATTATCATTGTTGCTGCCGCTGTTGCCTTTGTTTTTCCGCACTGACATTCGGGCGACACAATGCGGGGGATGGGCAGGGTGTGGGATGCCGGGAGCATAAGCTCGGTAAGCTCAGCGGCATGGAGAGGCAACAATACATCATGTATGCAAAATGATGTATGCATGTAAATGACGACGCCGACGACGCACAAGTGTTGCGAATTAGGCCAAGGAGAAGCATTAATAAACGCATTTGGTGGGCGCTGGCATACGCGGCGTATGCGCAATGCCAAAGAAAAGGCATCGCGGGAGGTGGGGAATAAGCTTAGATAATCGCAGGCGCAGGCAGCAGAACAGGGATAAGAACAAGAACAAGACCCAGATGATGATGATGATATAGACGACACATGCAGGCTTATAATTTGCACGTGGCAGGCGGGCTCCTCTTGCCGCCATATTTTTCCCTCCGAGCAGGCCACATAGTAGTTGTGTGTGTGTTCTTATTGTGTCACTGAGCTTGACATACTTTCCACTTAGGCAGCAGCACCCCCACTCCTATTTTCCCCCTGCAAGTTTATCATTTGCAGCCTTAGTTATGCATAGTGTTACAGCCCGCCAGCCAAGCCATCATTGTCGTCTCTCAAGTTGCTTGCTCAGTTTTCTCCAGCGACTTGAGCCCCAGCCCGAGCCCGAGTCGTCCTGCTGGCGCTGAGGCAACATTAGTCGTAATATGTCAGCCTGTTACTTTTAGCCGCCTAGTTTTAAGTCTGCTATCTGCTCCGACCGGCGAGAGTGAAAATAGGAGAAAGCGCGACCCTGCGGTCTCTCGTGAGTATGTGCACACATCTCACTGCATATCTTGAGGCACTGCAGGCAGTCCAGGATCCGCTTTCAGGCCCAGGAGCTATCTATGTATCTATCTCCTGCCAGCACAGAGACCCAGTTAATTAACGCAGCTCGCTCCGCTTTAATTCGCCCTCTCCAGCAGCCCGTCCGCCTCCACTCAGCCACGCATAATTAACGTATAAATTACTTATAGTGTGACGTTAATAATCCGGGCGTTAATAGATTTTTCCTCTGTTTTTCCGGCCTATTTCCATTTGTTTATTCTGGCTAACGCACACGCAGGCCGCCAGCTGTGGCTAAAACGGAACTCTCCCCCTCGGATCCGACGGCCTAAATTATCGATAATCAATGAATTTGGTCCTTTATTGTGCTTTCCCAATCGCTTTCGGGGGAGTGTGTGTGTGTGTGCTTGGGTGCGGTGGAATAATTGTTTATCGAAATAATGGAAGCATTAATTTCCGCTTTATTGCAGTTGGCTTTTTGTTTATACGGGTGTACCTGCGACTATGTTTTATGCGCCAGTGGCCAGACCTTGCTCCGGCCAAGTGAAAGGATAATTAAATATTCAAGAGCCGCAAGGGGCCCCAAGCTCTTTATTAAAATCCAGCGCACACACTCGCACGGAGACTCATTAAAAATCCTCACTCAAAAGTCGTGTTGCTGCCCTGTCAAACATTTTGTAAGCAATTTAAGTGCAAAATCATGCGACAAACTATAAACCAACAAGCCGCAGACCCTCCTCCGGCCCGGATCCAATGGCAGGGGCGTGTCCGACAACTAATGAGACCCACAATCCTGGCCGGAGTGAGGGGATGTCCTGGCGTTCTGCTCCCTTGGCCATTGTCGCTGAGCCGCAAGGCATTCGAGAGGCAAACAAATAGACATTAAAAAAGGCAAAACCAACAGCAATAATCAGTTGAGGGTCTGGCAGTCCGCCGCTCCGTCCCCGCGTCCACAGCATTATCACTATGCCGCACCGAACCGACACCGAGCACCCCGACAAATGGCACAAAATTGTAGAGCTTGACGTTTAATTTGCCACTTTTATTAACAGCGCTCATATTAGGGACTTATTTATCAGGTCCACTGTCGCTCTCGCCGCTGTTGCTATTGTTGTTGGAGCAACAAAAAACAAAATGAAGCCCTGCCAGAGCGGAGCTGGGCGGGGGATTACACCCTCCGCCAGCAGACATGACACACGGTGTAGCAGTTGTGGGAATTATTTAATTTAGACACTGCGCTCAGAGCTTCTGCATTGCTCTTGGAAATGGCGAGTGGGACGAGCACAGTGGTGTGAAATGGTGAAAGAGGAGGATAAATAAATTCCCTCATGGCTTCTAATTTATTTTATATTCCTGTTTATTTAAACAATTCGAATTAGGGCAGATAAATTGCATGATACATTGCTGATAAGTCAGAGAAATGGATTTTCAAACTTAAAATTGGCAAGCTGTCAGGCCAAAAATGGAAATCAGATCAATAACACAAATATATAGCTTAACAAGCCTTAAATATTATTAGTTTCACTCCACAAGCTTGCTTAAAATTCACCTGAATTTAAAAACGAGGTCAGTTTGCGTCCATTTTATGCCACTCCTATGGCCCTTCTGAAGTGCCAACTGCTAACTCAAGCTGTATTGCTGTTACAACCATTGTACAAGGGCTCCCAGAGCTGGGAGCACCCATTTAACTGGCAAGTTGTTTTTGCACTCTCATGATGCCACTGCCGCAGACAAGGACTAGGAAGAGGACCAGGACCGGGACCTGGACCGGCAACGGCAACGGCAACGGCAGCGGGAACAGGAACCTGCCCAGGCACAGACCAACTCCTAAGCTATTGCTTTGAGCCCGGGCCGGGCCAAATTAATGACAATGACTGTGAACGGAACCCGACGGAATGGCGGAGTGGGATGGATGGCGGCGTCCGTGTACCCACTGATTGTTCGGTGGGTTCTCTGGCCCCCAGTCGCTCCTACTCCGGCCACTTTTTCAGTGTTTGTCTGCATTTGCACTGACACATGACAGAGCGTTCCATTTGTTGTGCGGCTGGGAGAGTGGCGGAGCATGACGCGGAGGAAGTGGGCTCTGATGCCTGGCCAGGATTAAATATTGCACTGCAAAAACTCAAGGGTTCGAAGGGCAGTTATGAAGTGCCTTCCCGCCCCGACTATTCCCCGGTTAATTGAGAGGAAGGAAGGTGGAGGTGGGGATCCAGTCACTTAGCCGCTTATTAGCTCGCCAACGATTGGGCCAAGACACGCAACCCAGACGTGGTTAACGCTGCGCTTATGAGCCGCTGCGGATGCTGGCCGGTGACCAATGTAATTGACTAACCGCTCACGTTCGGATTCCTGGTCCACGGACACACATTCATCATCGCCGGGCCGGCTAATTGGCCGGCTGGCCAGCATGAATGGTTAGTGGCCGCTAATGCCAGTGTGCATGCGGCTGCGGCTAATCAGTATTAAGCTGCGGCACACATATCGAAGAGGACTGACAATGCGCCAAACTGTAAGCCGGAAGCAGCTCCTCCTCTCCCCCTTAATGGGAATTAAATTCCGAAATTAAAAACTCGCTTTGCAGATGGCGAATCGCTTCATTGGCCAAATATTTGCCGCCTGCCAACAGACGCATCATCAAAATGTTTTTCTTCTGCCGTATTTATGGCCGTGCCATGTAACAAACACATCATAAATGGGGCACAACACACACTTAATGAAATATTTATGTGCCTTCAGTGCGTGTGCGTGTGCGTCTGCTCACTGCACATATTTGCCATACATTACGCACACATTACGGTCTGCCGTATTTGTATTTGCTTTACTCACAGCACCGGGAATATGAATTTTTCTCTTTGGGCCACGCTGGGCGCCGAAATAAAACAAAAGGCGCTGGGAAAAAACGTGCCGCACACTTTGCTGCGCACTTTGAGCCCAGAGGCTACTGCTCTCTACGGTTTCATATTTTTAATATATTAGCTAGCAAAATATTATATTATATTATGTCGTACGGCATAGAGGGCGAGATGTATGCGCCACGACTGCCCTTAAATGGGCATGTAAATTTTATTTGTTTTTTACGAGCGCATAAATCAAAGAAAATTGTTTTTATACAAAAAATATGTGCGTTGCCCCTTTCAATGGCCGGACATTTCATATTTTATGCGGTCGGCGACCCTTTTCTGCAGGCATTTGCCACCGAAAAAGGGCGCACGAGCCCCGAGAAATCCCTGCTGAAATTCCAACCATTCGCAGCCACTCTCCACAGCCGCCGCTCGCCTTCCGTGCAGCGACTCCACCTACGATCAGCTGCAGTCGATAGGAGGACTCCAATCAATACTCGAGTACAAAGTAAACGCCTTCGGCCGCGTTGCTCCCATTTGAGACCCACGCATCTGGCCGGTTTCTCCGCCCGGCCCCATTCGGAGTTTTCCTCCTTGTTTTTTCCAAAAATTGATTTCATTAATTTCTAATGCTATCTGAAAATATACAAGGAACAACAGCCGCGGGCTGTTGGCACAATGGGAGCGGAACGGAGCCGGCAATACATCAATGGAGAATAAAAAATACAAAGCGGAACGTATATATTTTCACAGAAAAGCGAGAAAACACACTGTGCTCCACGAATTATATCAAAAACGAAATGAGCAAACGGAATATATATATGAGCAGTCTGAGTTGGGCAACAAATACTGTATACCCTGCAATTGGAGCGCACTAAGTCAATTTTAAAATAGTAAAACAAGTTACAACATAACATAATTTTTAAGTAACTAAACTCCATTTAACTAAAAGCATTTAAAAGCATCTCTTCAAGGACCCATAATTATGTGTATTCGGGTGGACTTCTTGAGTTCCCTCTCAGAAAATGGCTCAAAACGTATCAAGCAAAAATGAGATGAGGAATTAAATAAAATAAGAAACTCTTGTTGAAAATTTCATTTGGAAATTCCTTGTGCAGCAATTAGGGGAAATTCGTTTGGGTTTTTTCCTTAATTTGCGTTGTTTGTGCCATCTTGGCTTTTGGCATACGAAAATTAATTTAGCCACGTAATTGTGTTTCTCTCTTTTTTCTGCTCCTGTTTCATGGGGACACTACAAATCCTTGAAGGCAATTTCCATTTGTTCTTCTCCGCTGCGACGTTTCCATTATGTAATTATTTCCACATGCTCACGTTCGCACATCGAACTCATTACTTTTTTCGGTTTATCAGATTCACCTTTTTGGAGCAGGAACTAAGACTGAACCCTGGCCGAGCGCTTGTCGAGTCAGCAACGCATTACCCGATCCCACTTTCAGATAAAAGTAAAAGCAGCGACACGTAAACGGTCACGGCTCCGCACACAGCCAAAGATGCCCCCGAAAACTCACCCAGATTCGCACACAATCACTCTAATACACGCAGCGTGTTGGCACCCCTTTCTTGTGCAACAATTTTCGAACGCTGGCCGAAATCACAGTCTCTCAGACGGGCACAAAGAGCCGGCTTAATGGCCCCGCCGGATGGAATGGGCCCGGGTGGGGATAGGGATAGGGAAAGGACGAGTGGACGCGACGAAGGACGTCGTGGAGACCCGCATAAAAGGCTCTCCAAATGCAGGCGGCCCTTTTAAGTATCTATAAAATGAAAATGTTTATAGAAAAAGTGCTCAAGTGACTTGATTTGTGCATTAAAGATATGTGTGGATATAGGTTCCACCTGACACGGAGTATTTCCTCGGTCGTAAAATGCAAGAGATACCGCTGAGCCCGGTGCCACGCGCTTCGTGCTTCGTGCTTCGTGCTTCGTGCTTCGTGCTTGTATCTCCCAGATACTTATGCTCGGTGGCAGGCATAATGTAAATGCGAAAAGGGTAGACCGGCGCACACACTCACAATGGCCACTAAAATTCGGCCGTTAAGAATCCTTTAAGGGGCATCGGGACCGGAAGTGAAAGTTTTCCGTAGTCAGTCAGTCTGTTACTCAGCCATTTACTGCATTTTTATGTGACCGGAGGCGGGACAGGGATGGAGCTGGGGCTGGGGCTCGAGACCTGGAGAGGACCGGCATATGGAGATTGGCCCTTGTCATTGATGGTTTTTGTAAGAGCCGTTTGTGTGGCCGAGAGCCCGGATCGTTATAGTTATGTATGGGATGTAAAATGAACAGACGACATGGGAACTCTCCTCAAGATGGGCCACAGTCCGTAATGAAATGAAGTGTATAACATTTTATTTTACGAGTGCGTATTCAGTTTGCTGAAATATAATGAATACCATTTGATGGGTGTAGAGAACTATTGATTTTAAGTCGATTTGGTGGTGGCTTAGCAAGAGTTTAGCGACTGTTTAAGCAATAATTCATTGCTAAAGCTAGTACTGCTTTAAACATAGTTAATTTCTTTGTTTTGGCTTCTTGTCCAATAAAATATTATTTCTAAAACATCAACTTAAGCCGTACTGTACAGCTTTATCGATCCGTGAACCTCCTCTTAAAGTCCTGTTTAATTTTCCCTTAAAAACCATCTCTATTTCCGTAATCCCATTGCTTCTCGCCCGTGTTAATGGGACACGAATTAAATTTAATATAAAATTCATTTGGCCAAATCAAGGAGACCGAGACAAAGCGATTGCTTGTTACACTTTTCGGACTGGCCGAGCGAGCACTTTCAATAATTGCCACTTTGGCGCCCATTAAAGCCAACTTATGCCCACGATTGACTGCTGCAACGGCCGAGGCCTATGCCCCGGCCCGCCCCTCGGCTCGAGTCCTTTCTCTACGACCCTCCTCCTGGCCTGCTCCACCTAGAACGCATAATCATTATCGTTACAGTTTATTGCACATTAAAACTGCGCCGCTGTCGCCCTTTGCTTTTATGCCACCGTCGCTGGGCCAAACACTTGGCATTACATAAAGCAAATGGCCATAAAACGGAACTGGGAACATGGCCGAAACGAAAGGAAGATGAGAGAGAGCGGACTCGACCGAGTCTTGACCGACTCGTAATTGTCACCCTCAGCGCCTTTTGTTGGAATTTACACATGAATAGTTGCCGGACCTCCTGCCAGTGGGAATTTAATTTAATTGCGCCTGAAATTTGCTTCCATCTCGAGCGGGGAGAGTCCCCGCGATTCGTTCGCCTCAATTGTATTTGAAATTTTTACTGTTATTTGATTTTTATTTAATTTTTAAGCACTCCCCGGGCGGGTCCAGAGAGTTTGCAATTAGCGGGGAAAGATTTCAGAGGGCATGCCAATATGATTTGCAGTTGTTTACAATTTACGAGTAACCCAAGCTGAACCCTTCGCTTAAGCCCGACTAAAAGGCAAATGCAATAAAACGGGGTTAGAGCTGTCACGCTTATTTTATTTGATAGCCCCATGATTTTAGCAAATTATGCAAATGTTTGCACTTATTTGAAACAACATTTTTGTTACTCATATTGAGTCGCACTCGCTCTCCGCGCTTTGTCGCTGGCAAATATTGACAAGAGTTTTATTTAAATTTGGCTGCCAATTCCTTGGCAGGAGTTTCCGGCAATGTCACTGCGCTCCTTCGCCCCCTCGACCCCGTCCTCCAGCTGCCACGTTCTGCGCATATTTTTGCAGAATCAGCAAATGTTGCCGTTGTCAACTGAGTTGGCCCCTGCGATGTCTCGATTCGCAGATTCTATTTTTTCTGCCGTCTTCTCCTCCGTCGACAGGCGACGAAGGAGCAGTGGGGAGCAGGGCAAGTGCCACTAATATGAAAGCAAATTTGCATAATAATTTTGCCAGATTCTTTTCCTATGTAGCTGCTGCCGTCACATTTAAGTTGAAATTCCTTTAGTTTGGCATCCCAACATCCTGCTTTCGGTCCTCTTTAATGCGGAATCTGGTTTGCTTACTTCCGCAGCGGTCAAAGCACTTGCCACTGCTTATTATATTAATTGAATTTAATGGCACTTAATGAGAAAATTAATTAAACTGCTTTATTTATGGCGTCACATTAAACGGATTTTTTTCTAGCTTCTGACAAAGAGAGAGGGTTTTTTTTGCGGAATTTGGCCTGTGGCTGTGGTCAATATGACAAGTGTTGGGTAAAAAAACGAGGCTTTTTCCTCTATTCATAAAGCGTGTGTAATTGAAGAACCAGCTGGCTCCGATAATCCATTAAATAATTGCATTAATCTTAAAGCTCAAATCAAATATATGAAATATTTCATATTTAAAGCAAGCTTTTGGCGGATTAAAGGACCTCATTGTGAGTCCGATAAAATAAATGTCCGATGTTAAGGTTCATTTATCTACACACCTTACGCCTGTTTGCCCCCTGGCAATAAAAATAATTGGCTATAAATGCGCCAAGAGTCAAAACAAAATGCCAATTGTCAAGGAGCCACAGAGCTCCGAGTGCCTGGCAAAAAGGAAACCGGGAAGGAATAAGAAATCAACACATTGCTTTTAATTAATGGAAGCTGCAGAGCACACACACTCCTCCCAGTGGCAGTTACCGTGGCGTTTTTATGACTTTCCTCCTGGCATCTGGGAATGCCATCAAATCGGAGCGCGGCTGGGGTGAGGAAGTCACCTTGTCGCTTGTCAGTTTCAAGTGCGTTGAGTTATAATTTTATGTGCAATTAATTTGCCACCACACGAGCACACACTCTCGTTTCATGCGTTGCCTGGCTTGTACGTGGACCAACTAATGAGCCAACAGCCACTGTGTTGGCCTGCCTGGGCTTGTTTTGGTAGAAAATGTTGTTTAGCCAGGACCAGGACCCCGCAAAAGCTATTTTAATGACCGCCGTGTTTTGGCAATTAATGTTGATGGCTTTTTTATAGTTCACAGCGGCACGGAAAAACAACAGCCTAAGCAGAGCCGCTCTTTATGCATGCCGAATGCAATTTGTTCGAACATTTTGCGTCATTCAAGCCGATAGCTGGAAAACAAATCAGCACAAGTGGACAAACGTGGCCGAAATTGCAAATTCCAGAACAAAACCACGCACAGCCAGTGGGTATTTTACGATTGATTTTTGTTGTGGCTGCGAAAAAAGGGCAGGGGGCAGGCGAACTGCGTTTGGGCCAACGGAAATCTCTAATTAGCTAATTGCTATAATTAAATGTTTTGCCAATGCTGGCATTTCGTTTAACTCGGGCACAAGGATAATGTAAATTCTGAGAGCTGCCCTCGCTGTGCCTTGCTGTCCTTCCCCCAGTGAACGTGTGTATGTCCGGGGCCGACGTCATCATCATTACCATCATTGGCATTGTTATTATTGCGGTCGCCCTTGTGCCCCGACTGTGCTCGCTCCGTAATGGCAAATCGAACATATTTGCATATGAAATGAGCGAAAAATCGAAACATGGCGGCAGCCAGGCCCGGGCCATGTGGAGCCCCAGCAAAAAAGGGAACCCGGCGATTTCCGGCTTAGGAGCCACCACATTTTAAACAAGTCTCCCCCGCTCTGACTTGGCCGATTATTATGCAGAATCGAAAGTCAGGCAGCGCAAAACCATTTATAATCATCATAAATTATGCATTGCATTATCGGTGCTGGAGAGTCGCGCAGCGTGCCTTTCCCCCAGCTGATTAGCAACTAATTCCGCGGCGCGGCCACGCGGCGTATGAGTAATATGCGCCGCCTGCAGTTGAGCTGTGAGTTGGGTTCGCAATTAAATCATCTCTTGCGGTCGGTCGGCTGGCCAGTGCACGGGGGACTGCCGACAAACTGTAATAACTTTGTTTGGGCCACGTCAAAACGCTGAGCCTACGAAATGCAAATGAGCCAACAAGTGAATTTAAATGAGATACAAACAACGGAGGAATTCCGTGACGAGGGACCGAACTCGTGGGCAGACAACACACAAAAAGGGCTGGCAAACTTTTACGTAAAGAAAGTGTACGGGAAAGGAAATTTTAAACAGGGAAATTAGACCGGCTCTCTGGCCCAATCTTATAAAATTTAAATTAAAATCAGACCAAACCCAGTTGGAATAAGCCCGAGTCCGCTAAGAGCCCCGAAATTAATGTCAACTTCAAACAGTAATCTCTCTCTCTCCCGCTCTGCGCCTTAAACAAAGCGGCAAAATATGAGCGGACAAAGCAACTGCGAATAATGAAAAGGCAAACGAATCTTAAGTGCAGGCCAAAAATAACACAAATAAATGCCGAGCAAAAGGGAAATTGTTAGGAGCAAAGACTCGGAAAATAAGCCAAGCCAAAGGACATAACTCAAAAAATGGCTCTGCAAAAGTAGCACAAAAAAGGAGCAAGGCGGCAAAATAAAAGAAGAGAAAAGAAGAAGCCGGCGAAATGAGGAAGAACAATCCCCGGCGTCTTGAAAGCCGGACGAAATTAGCATAAAAAAAGGATTTGCTCGCTAATTTCACTTTAATGTGAGAGGAGTAAGAACAGCGATGAAGACGTCGCGCCCATTACGTCACTTTTATCTCGCCGCCCTCGCCCCTCGATTTCCCATCCCCCCCTAGGTCGGAGCCCGTCTTTTCGCCTTTATTTATAGCATTATTAGTTGGTCCAGGCGAGAGATCGCAGCACGCTCCCGCCACTCGCATTTCGGGGGGTCCCTGGTCCCCATAACAAAGTGCTAATGCCCTCGGCTAATTATACATCATTTGTTAGCCACATTTTTTCTCAGCCCAGTCACTTCCCTGCAGCTCCAGCTGCTTTTTTTGTCTTTGGTCTCGCTTTCTAGAAGCGCAGGGTATAAATTTCTGCCTTTTTGGGCTTCGAATAAGCTCAAATATTGGGTTACCTTTCTCGAAGTCTCTTTGTGGAATTTAAGGGAATCTAACTCTGAATTGATGAAATAACAATGAAAACTAACTAA